>MU376262.1:0-33234 GCA_022495205.1 Hypoxylon sp. FL1150 | reverse complement strand
CTTTTTTTTAATTCTTAAAACACGTTTTATTTTTCTTTTTTTGTGTTGCTCTTCTCCACGCCCCACCCCCCCCCCCCCCCCCCCCACAAATCACATATACATACATGGGAGCACCAATCCGCTGTATCAGGATCACTACCCCGTTCGCATACTCTCATACACACATGCATTCAATCGTCTTTTTGTCTTTCGTTTCTTGCATTCAGCCACACAGTTCGCCATTTACTCGAAGCCCCATCCCACCTCACCTCACCTCACCTTACCTTGCCTCTTTCGAGACCAGAATGGCAAACCAAAAGCATAATGACGATGACGAACAACGACTTAGAATGATATCTAACGAGTGGCAACATTCAACATCGCGAGATGACAGTTTCCCCACGACACGACTTTTACGACGGCTCAAGATTTCGATTCGGATTCGTTGATTCTTTTTCATGACTTTTTCATTTCTTTCTTTTTTTTTTTTTACTTCTTCGATTCACGCATCGGGCGATTGTTTTCACAGGGAGGCTTAAAAAACTTTTTAGGAAGGGGGGGGGGGGGGGAAAGGAAGAATCGGAAAATACATTGCGAAAGGTAAAAGCCCATTAGGGAGGCGAAAGGGGGAAGGAAGAAAAGAGAAGAGTGACACACACACAAACACACATTGCCAAAATGTATAATAGACTAGCCGGCCTCCGAGAGCAGAGGGCAAGGACTGGCAGATCAGAACACAATGGGCAACCGAACCCGCAATAGACGAGAGTTGAACTGCGTGGTTGTGTTCTGTTCCTACCTACCTAAGGTATACATAGGCTTTACGATCCAGGTGAACTGCGTTGCGTTGCATTGCGTCTTTTACTCAGATCCTAAGGGGGGAATCGCATTGCCCACATATTAAATCTGGTATCTTGGAAACTAGGTACGCGCTGCGAAACTGTCTCGTGGACTCTCCATGACCTCGCCTGTAGGCGTTACTGGTGATATGAATCCTGTGGCCTGGTTTATCTTGATGATTTATTCAACGACATTTCGAGAACCCCTTTTCATCGCACTGTTAACGGTCTATATAGTTACAGTACTCGGCACTGTAGCCACTATATGCGTACCTACTACTGCGGTACACAGCCTCGCTCTCGGGTTTCGTTCCCCCTCAATCCATGGACGAGTCGTCTATCCTCGAAGTTCATCTCCTCGGCCGTACTCGATCATGTTCCCCTAGAGAAGTTCCCGTTCTCGTTTTCCTCGCCCTTGCCGTTTCTCGTTACTGACGTCTTTTTGCCGTCGTTATCCCCTTCCTCGCCGTTCTCTTTCCTAGGGCATAAGAGAGCCCCGATCTCGAACAACTCTACTAGCAAGTGCGGGAAAGGCAAAAAGTAAAACCGTTCAATCACGAATTATCTTCCCCAGGAAAAAAGTCAAAGACTCTACTACTAGAGGCATGCTTATCAGATAACTACCGAAACCACGAACCATATGTTTTGCAGCATCCATTAGGGGTTGAGCACCGAGTAGCTGGAAGAAGAATGCTATGCTGGCAATTGAGCCATCCCATCGACCGCTTTAGGGATACTATCAAGTGGCTGATGTGTAACGGTACAGACCCGAACGCAAAAGCTCACGATGTGCGATCTCAATCTTGAAGTCACGTCAATGACTCCGTCCTATGGCTTTGTGATGTCTACCTTAGGTAGTCTCTAGAACCTGACTAACAGAAGCCGTTAATCTTCCAACCCGGCGTTTTCGGACCGTTTCTGTTTTTTTTTTTTTTTTTTTTCAGAGTTCGTATCTTTACGGAATGAATTGGGACTTGCCCATTTTTATTTACTTCAGCAACTCAATACTAGAAAGTATGGTGAAAAAAGCAAGCGTATGACTATCCGCAAAATCCAGGACACTACGAGTTATTACTCGCAATATCTAGTTAATTCCTTTTTTTTTTTTTTTTTTTTTTTTTTTTTTTTTTTTTATGATATCTTATCTTGCGAGGTGGATAGGCGAATTTCTCCAACCGGGTAAAAAAATAATAAATCCCCCTTTTATCACGAAACAGACCCAAGAAGAAACTCGAAGTTACCTAACCCAAGAGCTTTACCGATGGCAGCTTTAAACGCTCAATCTGTTTGCGATGAGACCTTCCGACGAAAACCAGAGAATGACACGGACCTCGGTTTTTTCGCCCGCTTAAACAAGACAGGGTCAAAGAGAGGCAGCAGTCCGAGGGGGGGGGGGCGTATTTGCGTTGGCTATATGGTCTACCGGATGAGCACGAAGACATGCAGGGCTTGCTTACCAGGGACATTGAGATAGTTTACGATCCAGGATATAGACCAAGCGATTGGAGGCTATTAGGCGGTAACAGGGGAAAGACATCTTACCCGTGGTTGTAACGGTCAAGGGGCAGCATGTCTTACGGCGCTATCCACCTTCCAACTTTTTTTTTTTTTTTTACTTTATGGTGCACTCATGGCTTTTCGAATAATATAAATAACCTAGGCAATGCAGCGAGTGGTATGAAGTGGAAGAACAAAATCTCTCACTGACAGCCATTGGGTTTATTACGGGTTCGGATGTCTTAACATGGAGAGAGTGGCTATTGGAAGTTATAAATAAGAACGGGGTATGATTGAAACCGAAGAGGTAGAAAAACTCGTAGACTCTAACATACCTAGAATAAGCACAAAGCATGAACCACTGGGGATAATAAAAAGGCAGTTGCGCAAGTTGAGTTGTCACACATGACAAGGCACATATAACCCGGAATCCCGCCAATCAGAGTCTCAATGCAAGTTTCCATATGCATGCAAGTACTAGGTAAGCATGCTCACCGAACGTAAACGGGAGACATCGGCACCAAAAAAAAGCAACAAGTTTCCCGTCGTCGGAGATTCAGACCAGGCAGCAGCCGGCTCTTGACGCGGATTAAGTCGAGGCGCCGAGACTCACCGTCAACACCACCTGAAGCACGCTCACGCTCACGCTCACGCTTAACGCGGGTTCCCTATCCGACTCCGTCGATATATGAATGCCTCCAGTAATATTGATTGTACAACGAGTTGAGTTAAGTGATGACCCATATCCCTCTCGAAGAATCTCCTTTTCATGCTAGCCTGTTTCCGTCCATATTCTTGTGAGAGTGGTGAGCCCGACTGACCATTGAGTAATAGGTGAAAAGAAATGTGAAGCCGCCGATATGTATACCCAACGCCTTTCTCTCGTCTCGTCTCTCGTCCCGTCATATCGCATCGCATCACGCTCGCGGCAATGGTACGTTGAGCAAAGGTTGCATCCATAGGCCGACAAGAACCAACATAACATAGTAAAAGAGGTCAAATATCTAGGAGGTAGGTGTTCAAACGACAAGGAGATAAAAATCCAAGGCACGAAGGCCATATGGCAAAAATATTCCTCATCCCGCTCATATGTCCGTATCCAAACCATCAATCGCTTGAAGCAACGCTATACACCCATCCATCCATCCCGCGCTACGCCGAGACCCTTTAAACGCCAATGCATGTACGTCAGATATTCTCATCACAGCCGACCCATCCATCCGGTCAATCCTCCTGGCAGGCTACACACCGTATCGTTATCATTACACGCCAGCATCCATTCAACCAAGGACCTGGAAATCCAAATGCACGAGCACCGATACCAATCTAAGGAATAAGCAAGCCTTTCGCTTTTGAACGCATTCACTCCCCAACGCCATCAAGCTCGCTGGCCAGCTCGTCGTCCTCGTAAACCCGGAACGCCTCCTCGGCACCCGTCCACGCACGCTGTGTGCTCGGGTACTCGCTCGGGACGCTGGACCCCTGGCTCTCGCCCGCGTCGTCTTCACCGCTCATGTCAACGTCATCGTCGAGATGGATATTAATCGCGTCGTCGGCCGGGTCGCGGTTCTCC
Organism: Hypoxylon sp. FL1150; assembly: GCA_022495205.1. NCBI lineage: Eukaryota > Fungi > Ascomycota > Sordariomycetes > Xylariales > Hypoxylaceae > Hypoxylon > Hypoxylon sp. FL1150. The sequence goes on along the minus strand of MU376262.1, from coordinate 29,346 downwards.
GCGTCCTCGATGCCCGGCCACGGTTCGTCTTCGGGGCCGCCGACGAGCTGGCCGTCCTGCCACGACTCCTGGGAGTCCTGGGTCTCCTGGAGCTCAAAGTCGAGCATCGGACTATCATCGAAATGCTTCGAATTATCCTTATCGTCATCGTCGTCTTCGTTTTCGGCCTCGTCTTCGTCCATGTCGTCTTCCTCCTCCTCGCCCTCGTGGTCCGTGCTGCTGCCGCTCTCACCGTCGTCGTCGATGATGAACGGGCCGCGGCCGGACCGTGCGTCGAAGGGCGCGTTGCTGTGTGGCGTCATGTAGAACGGCGCCGGGCTTTGCGACGCCCAACGCGGGACGTTCCGCAGCCGGACGGAAGGCGAGCGGCGTTTCGTAATTGCGACGGCGTGCATAATTGACGGCGATGCACGAGTCACCTGCGGCGAAGAGCGACGTTCGTAGGGTTGAACGTATGACGTGACACGTCGTTTTGCTTGGGCCGGAGACGACATGGGTGCTGCTGCAGGAGGCAGAGAAACGGTACGGACGTGAGGGGGCCTCGAGCTCTTGCGTTCCCTGAGCACGGCGGTAGACTTGGCGCGGGAGACAGCACGGGAGACGGCACGACTTGTTCCAAAACCGAGAGAAGGTGATCTGCCGGCGAGCAGAACTTGGGAAGGTGATGATGCTAGGCGCCAGTTACGCTGTGCCGCTTGTCGAAGACTTAGGGACTGAGAGGTACGGGCGCTGACGGCATGCTCGTCCAGTTTATCATTCCAACCCCAGCAGTCTTCTAAAGCATCTGCTTCTGGCACCACCAGGCTACTTTGAGAATCGGCGTAGACTCGGCTGAGTTCGCGTAGACGCTGCCAGTTCCATCCATTATCGTACGCATCTTGATCTTGAAGGTACGCCTCGGGGTGGGTGATGAAGAGACGTTGGACGCCAGTCATCTTCATCACCACGCTCGAGCGTAGGAATGGCACATCCCACGTCACCGGAGTGACTAACTCGGCTGGTGACAGGAAACGGAGCCTCGAGTCTTTGTGGATCTTACGAAGTGGTATCCATGGCGATTGGAGACCGAGAAATTTGGCGACGCGGTGGTGTTGAGTCGAGCCGTGATGGACGTTCGCTTGCATGCGAGAGAAGGTGCGGAATAAAGTGCCAAATGCATCAGATACGGCTTGCTGGACGCTTCGGGCATCGGGACTGCGGATAGCAACATTTTTGACGAGACCCCGACTCCTGAGGCGCTGTTCGATGATGCGCTCTGGGGCACACGCCCGAGGGAGTAACCATTCCGACTCGAGCTCGGGTCCTACCCAGTCGCCGAGATCGGGCGAGTGGAAGTCTAACATAGAAGCGCTGTTAGGCAGTTGAGTCCACTGATCAGGTTCGGCAAGTCCGCCAATGCTATGTCGCTGGCTCGCAAACTCGTGGGGCTCTGCCCATACACCTTTCAATGGGAAGGGTAGAAAGACGACCTCAACTTCCCAAGGACGAGTATAGGAAGGGAAGGACGAGAGGCCTTGTAGCTGACTGAGTTGCGACTTCAAGGCTTGAAGTTCGCTATAGAGCTCGGCGCGGCTCACGGTATGCTCGCTTCCTTCGGTGGTAACGGACGCAGCGCTAGTCATCGATTCGTTTAGACCAGGGCAGCGGGCGCGACGACTTGAAGCCTGGCTGCTACTATCATTAATCATCTTTTCAACTTCTTCCACGCGTGACTCGAGCTCCGTAATTCTGAGATCGGCGTTGTCATATTTCTCATCACAGGCATCATGGCCGGCAGCTAAGACTGAAAGATTCTCGAGTCGATCTAACCGTTGTTCGTGTCCTTGAACGTTGTCGGTCAGCTGCCTAAATTCATCTCGATCAATAGCTGGAGGAGACCAAAGCTGCCCGTCGGTCGCATCTCCATGTCTACAGGACCTTGGTGTGTTTGCTACTGTCTGCCCGTCATCCATGGACTGGTCAACGCTGGGGTTAGCGGTATCCTCCAGTGGTGGAATGTCATCATCTTGTTCCAGAGGCGGCTCGCCTAGTTTGGATTTGACACCACTTAGTGTATCTAGTCCTTTCCCGGAAAATGGCCGAAGGTACGCCATCCTGGCCGACGACGTGGTAGAGCTCGGCTGCGAAGACATCAGGCACTGGCTTGGTATCGGAGGAATCAAATATGTTCCATCCGGTTGAGATTGTATCAAGTTGGTCCAGCCCATAGTGTCCGGGATGGATGGCTCCGGTAGAGGCGCCGGGCCTTCACTTCGCGGCGCATTCTCCTGCTCTGCCAGAACGTTAGTGTAGGAGGCGGCATCATTAAACGTATAAAAATCTATATTGGGCTCCATCGGCGTCGGCAGTTTGAAAGGTAAATCCGTCACCACTGGTGTGAGAGGCTCCCTACTGGCTCTAGGCCGCTCATTTTCCTGGCCATTATGAACAGCCTCGGTATTGGCTGCGGTTGCGATCGCGACGGGCGGCTGGCCATCCCGCATATCATCGTGGAAGCAAGCATGATGAGAACACATGCACCAAGCCTCGTCTGCTAGACCGCTAGCATTTCCATTTGGGAATCCATTGGTAAATCCAGGCGAGACACCTCCTGTGCTGCCTCTGGCTGGCCGACTCCAGAAACGACGGCATCCGCACTTAGGTCCGTTCGCACCATGGGAGAGATCCACGAAGTTGCATTGTCCGCTGGGGAGATTTGGCGAGCTCGTGGCTATCGGCGCATCGTTATAAATGTTGAAAAGCGAGGGGTCTGGAAACGGAAAGTCGGGGATGGATCCTGCCATTGGGCTGATCGCACTTCGGTCCAGAGCATTGGAGATGTGAAGAAGTTGGAGCGGAGAGATAAATGGTGGGGTGTGGCCGACAGTAAAATGGATGCGAATAGCTGATAGCTGTGGAGAGTAGGATCAAGGGTGTGGACTATGTGATGTACATGCTATGTCGTAGGTCCAATGCAGTGAAACGAGTACAAGTTATGACTCGACGCTGTTCAAGGCTACAGGGATATCGAAAGACCTCCCGCTGCGTGAGCTGACGATGGAACGGAGAAGATACAAGTGAACGATGGAGGAGCCAGGCAGTTCCCAAGGCATCTGTGTCGCTGTGTCGTGGGGTCTGAAGGGAGCGGGAAGTTGGAACTGGTGGTTTCGTGGTACGTTTCGAGGATTTTGATAGGTCACCGTAGACATCTTTCCCACTTAACGCGTCCACCAAAAAAGGAAGGGAGCGAATAAGACTCGCCGGGCGAGGCGCGAAGGTCGCGCGCTGGGTGAAGCGGGACGCTGCTCATTGGACGTCGAGAACTGGAGATCCCTGTTAAGACAAATGCATTGGCAAGGGTCGGGCAAGGTACCGACTTGAGTTCCTGCTCTAAATCCACCACCGAAATTATATATAAGAGATCGAGTTCGATCACAGTTTGCTACTTATGGGATTTTCGTTTAATAACTGACCGCCTCACGAAATGTCGAATCCAGGGCACATTACGGTTGGATTCCATGCAATCGGTGTAAGCCTAGGCTTTAGGCATCTCCATCACACGTTCGCCCTGCCAGCTTGCGAGTGAGGTACCCCCATCTCCGGTAGGCAGACAATCTGACATCGAATTTGTTTCGTTCATTTCGGAGTCACTTTTCTGGGGACATTTTCGAAGGGCCTATCGACATTAGCAAGGTTGACTCAATTGATATTTGATTGGTCAATGGGGCACAAAGCTATCGCCTACCTGCGAAGAAGCGGCCTTTTTTTTCAAGCTTGTATTTCCAACATGATTGATGTATATAGGTAGATAAATATGGCAGGTATATGTGTTTATGATAGGTTATGTAAATGCAATATAGATGAGTTAGACCGACCAGACCGCCACGCTTAGACCTAGTACCTAATAATATACATTCATGTCGTTGTTCATTCAGATCGGACCGAAGATCTTATCATGTTAGACCTCACCCCAGCTTCCCATAGGCCCGGTCGTCGCAATCATGGAACCGGTACCGACAGAACCGCCGATGTCCCAATAGTGTCGGGATGACGAAGCGCTACTTCTCCTCACTGATCTCCGCGTGCTCTGACTAGCGCAGCTCGACGCGTGTTTAAACAACACGGGGCTCGAAGGCACGGTTGCCTTAGATATACGCCTTTCCGCAGGCCGCGCTCTTGTCATGAGAGGGTGATGTTGACGAATTCGTGCCACCTTAGCAGCTACGTCTTGCGTGCTTGACGACGCAAGAGTAGCATTCCCAGTCACCCCGCCACTACTACTTGATCGCGATGTGAAGCGTGACCGAAGATATCGGAACACGAGTCTTACGTCGAGGTCTTGTTCCCATTCGTCTTGAGTAAAAGCGCCGCCCGAATTTTCTGACTGCGCCTGTGACTTGGTCTGACCGGAAGTATGCGCCTGCGGGGGGTGAGGCACGTCGATCGGTCGCGTCTGCACACTGATTGTGGGTTGGAATTCAGGTATAGTCATGGGTGCCTCGTTCGACTGCGCGTTGGCTGTAGTATCATTGGCGCCTTCGGGTATAGATGGTAGACCAGCATATGGAATGGGCATTTGCTGGACTCGACTAAAAGTCGAGAAAGCTCCGGGATGTTCAGAAAGCCGGTGGATAAGAAGGCCGAGCTCCTTGGCTACTCGCTCTAGCATTTTGAGTTGCCATCCGGAATCTGTCGCGTTTTCCATAGGGGCATCCTCATGCTGCTGCGGTGTAGGCATGGCTGATGCCTTTGGCGTTGAAGACAGTTCCTCCTCATCCGGAAGAGCTTCGCCAAAGAGCACACAAAGCAGCTTATCGTCGATTCCCATTAGATCGCGAATGACCGTCCGAGTGATTCGTCCCCAGATTCCTTCGTTGTTCGACTCGAGGTCGCTTTCGTCATGATCGTGCCAATCTTGCCCTTGATCTTTATCATTGAATGAATCGCCCACTCCGCTCATTGACGCCACGTCTGCAGCCCTCTCCTCCACCTGGTTGGGTACAGAGAGGCTTACAGCAGATTGTCGCCGTCTGCGGGTCTCCTTTTGTATCTCATCTAAAAGGTAGCGGCTCTGTTCTAACCGCCAGGCCTCAATCCTTTGTATCTTATCTATTTCCTGGGCCCTCTCGTCTTCGAGATCCATAGGGTACAGGTCCAGGCTTTCGCGTCTTCGCACACGACGAGGGTTGTACTGTTCGAACTCATAGAGCCGGTCTTGCATATCGGCCCCCATTTCCTGCTCCAAACGAAACGAGCCGAGGCCATCGTGGGCGGGAACGACAGGCGTAGCATGGAAATGGGTATGCGATGGGTCGTGGAGGTTGGGCGCAGAGCGGAAATCTGGAAGGTGGCTATCCAAGCTATCCAGCTCAGCATCGTCTTCTTCGTCGACATCTGCAATATCGATGACACTCGCAGATTGTGGCTGCAGAGCGCTAACCTCGGAACGCGCCACTGTATTAAGGCTTCCGATCTCGCTCAGCCGGGAACGACCGGGGGTGACATTGGTTTTACGAGTCGAGGTCAGGTAGGACGAAGTGGTACCAGCATCGGTGGCGGGCGGGAAGAGCACCCAAGTCTGTGAATCTTGGACATCTTGGGAAATTGGTGGCGGACTATGTTGCGACTCCTCGTCTTCGGGAGTGGGTCGGAAGATTCGCTGGGTGGTCTGGCGCGTAGGCTGATGAAACGCCATATTGTAGATTTTGATGGCTGGGGTGGATGATTATTCGCGACGTATATTGAAAGCTGCCCGACTGGGAATCCCAGCGGGAGTTATTAAACAGCACACGACCAAGTTAGGACAAGACTCCAGCCGCTGCAGGGTAGACTGATATAGTCAAATAGTAATGGTATTGGTATAGGTAAAGAGAGGGAAAGAAAAATTATTGTCGCGGGATGAAGGTGGCGTTAATTATATCCAAGAGCTGACTGCGTCTGGACTCTGGAGTAAGGCTATTTGGGTTTGATTGCATACGTGAAGAACAAGTCAGATTGAAGCTGACCAGGTGCAGCTGAGGGGCCAAAGGTTCCCGGATGAGGAGACAGCTACACGTATCTGGAGGCAGGTCCTGCAATCTCTGATATGGCAGCGATAGGGGGCTGCGTCAACTGGTTTGGATAGGAATCATGGGAAAGGTCAGAGCGGGATGCAGGGTGTGACCTGTCTGCCTGTCCGATTGGCGGTGGAAGACTGTTTAAGGGACCAGTCGATGATCCCAAGTCGCGTGGCTGAGTGGGACGTTGGTGGTTGTCGCAATTGGGGCATCGATTTACATAGTACACCAGTCGCCAGGATATAACAAATCCACTATCCACGTATCACAGCATCGACCGCCACGAACCACACGAACCTGTGCGCACCGCCAATTGGATCGTTCAATCCGGTTCCCAACGGCAGGATGAACTAGGGGTTAGTTAGGCAAATATGATGACATATGAGTTAGAGACCAGGGAGCTAGATAGATTTGCCGACAAATCCCAAGTTGGCTCGAATCTAGGAAGATGGTTGGAAGAAACTAGTTGGGTCACGTTAGATACCTCCATTACCTCATTCCGGGCTCTTTGATACCATAGTAAGTCGCAGATGGTCAAGTCTCGAGACTCGAGTAAATACAGATACGTACCTCATATACCGCTCCGGTGGGAGACTACTACGGGCCTTACCGGGCTGTGTTTGAGCCCGACTGGCCTAACTGTAGCTGTGGCAGTGGGGTCATTGATAGCTATCGCTTATCGTACATGTACTACTAGGTACTGTAAGCCTACTAGGCTGCTAGGTACTGGAAAGTTGACGATCCAGGCCTGTCCCCCCTTCGTCTCTGATGTTGGTACGATACGACGTCCATATCACAAGACCACCTGATATCTAAGAATAAGAACACCATCTAACATGCGGAAGGATGTTTCTCTTCCGGGTGTGTCGGCTTTGAGTCAATGTCGAGAACCAAGATGGATTAGCGAGCCTTACCCGAGATAGAATAGGTAGGTACAGAATACATAGTACGTTTTTAGGTACTAGGTACATAAGTGGCACTAGATTGTACCTGTATCAGGGGAGGGATCTTAGATAAGCTACCTGAGGCGTGGTTTTCATATGGGCTGTTGCTAGGGTTATAAAATTATTCTATTAGTTTTTTTAGTTTTTAATTACTAATTAAAAAAATTAGTTTTATTTTAGTTTTAATTAAAATAAAGTTTTTTTAATTAGTTTGTAATTTTAAATTATTTTAATTAATTTATTTTATAATATTTTTTAGTAATTAAAAAAATTAAAAGTTTTAATATTTTTATTATATATAATATATTTATTTTAATATATATAGAACCTTTTTTTTCCCCTTATCCTTTTTTGAATAGCTTAATTATATAAATTTTTTAATTATATATATATAATTTAAAAAAATAAAAGTTTTTAATTTAATTTAAAAGTAAATTATTAAAAAATAATTTTTCAAAGTAATTTTATAAGTTCGTTAAAAATTTTTATTTATAAAAATTATTATTTTAATTATTAAATTATTATTTAATTATTTCTTAATTAGTTTTAATCCGGGTAATTTTTTTTTTAATTAATTTAATTTTTATTTTTTATTTTTTAATTAGTTTTAATCTAGGGGTGGAATAGATTAATTAATTAATTTTACAACCCTGGCTATTGCTGGCTTCGTCTTTTCGTACTTATCTCTATCAAGGCTCTATCTTCGTTAATGATTTTATTCCTCTCATTAGGTATTATATGAAACATCCCAATCCGCAAGTGGGAAGGTATTTTTGTATGATCTCTAACTAGTGGATCGTCATAGGCAGAATCTAAACGGCCGAAACCGGTCAGGATAACACGTAAACAGAAGCCTCAAAGAGGAGGTTTAGGGGTCAGATAACCAATATACTAAATCTCTTCTAACAATTGAGCTGTGCAAGATACTTTGGTGCATAGTTACCGACACAGAGTATGTGGGATGTTGTACCAAGATGGAATCGGCGGCGGATGAGTTCGATCTTGCAACCACTGGATACTAGATAATATGTATGCGGCAACACAGCTTGACTGGTAGATCCGATCACAATGGGAAAGCAGGGCAAGGGAAGTGGCGGTGAGGCGTCTGCGTGGGAACATGTATTTGCTCAAATATACCTGGGGTAGGTATGAAACACTGTCGTTATCAAGATTGACATGATTTGTCTCTCTCCTCGCGGTGTATCACGACATAAGCCGGTCTCCAGTCTCACGTAGTACGGTATGGCCTGTCGTCCATAACTACCAAGCCCCGCTAACAGGTATCTCAGCTCAAACCACAAAATATAGATCGCTACACTAATTTCATATGGGGTAATTCTTTCATACGAGAGTAATACAGGTAGCCAATGTATTTACCCACGAATGTGATTACTCAACTGTGAACACGCCAAAGATTTTACCATACGCGCCTTGGCAGGTCATAGTATCAAGGTAGTCGGTAGTCTCCGAAAGGTTAGCTTCGCCCGCCTGTCTATTCAAGACTTCAAGTAGACTGGTGGCTCGTCTTAAAGACTTAAAAACTGTAGGGCATACATATGTAGGACTACCTACAATACGTAAAGTTGAACCTCGAGGAACATGATTAGAGAAAACAAGTCACAATATTGAGACTAACGTGGCGAACACGACAGTGTATGGTGTAAATGCAGAATCCGAATTGACTGTCATGTAGCAGTGCTATGGTAACCCATTATACGCCTGTTCCCCTCAAACCACATTTGCTTCCTCCCCGGAACTAACCACTTAAGCCTCAGAGAAAGCCTCAGGGAAACGCTTCATGTTCTGCTTGAGGTTACCGTGGTTGGTAAGGAACTGAACGTAAGCACCATCGACCTTGACGCGGCCAGCAGCCTTCTTCTCGAGGTACTCCTCGCGGCGGAGAGGGGTGAAACCCCAGTTCTTAGAGACGATGATCTTTTGTCGGCCGGGGAACTTGTACTGCGATCGTCGGAGAGCCTCAAGAGCGAAGCCACGGTCTAGGTTACTGGGTTAGCAGGCCCGTTGACAGATATCCCGTACCATGATGGTACTTACTAGAGTCGCGAGTTCGGACGGACAGAATGATCTGGCCGATGTTGACACGGGCAACAGTTCCGTTGGGCTTACCCCAAGCACCGCGCATTCCAGTCTGCAGCCTATCGGCACCGGCGCAAGACAACATCTTATTGATACGGACAACGTGGTAGGGGTGAGCGCGAACACGCATGTGGAAACCTTCCTTTCCGGCAGTCTTGACGAGGTACTTGTTGGCGCAGATACGGGCGGCTTCAAGAGCCTCGGAGCTCAGCTGCTCGTACTCGTTGGAGACGAGGTGGATGCAGAGAGGGAAGTCATCGACACCAGCACGCTTTCGGCCAAGATCGAAGATTCGGATCTTAGGGTCGGGGACACCACGGTTGAACCGGGACTTGGGATACGGCTGAGAATCATAGATGTTAGCATTTCTCGTTTCCATCATCTAGTGTACGAATGTGAAGTCCAAATATAAATTTTCGTCATAATCGAAAGATCAGTCCATTTTCCAGCAGAAGTTCGTTGGGAAGCGGTCGCAAATCGATTTGCCAGGTAACAAATTTCGGGTGTGGATCGCATTCACGGGAATCGGGAATATTCTTGTTCATGATTAGAGCCTACCTTGTTCTTGCAGTATCGGTAGCATCTTGCGGGACGACGCGCCATCTTGAATGATTTCTTGATGAGTCGTAAATGAGGTTTGGTGTTGTTTGGGGGAAGATGATGTCGATGGAGACGACTGAGGGCTGGGGTCCCTTTGAATCTGCCACGGAGAAATTCCTGGGTTTGATTTCAAAGCAGGAACGAGTCACATAAGCGGGCTGAGTGGGTTGGTGGCGGGGCATTTCATTGGCCTGATCATTGGATATTCGCCTGATGAAAAACTGGGGTTAGGGCTCAAACCACTGTGCAAGGGCCCCGGCATATTCTCGGCTCACGTCTTCACTCAACCCCACTATCTTTTTTCTTCTAAAGGAGATAATACTGCTGGCGCATTTGCATTTTTGTCTTTCTCAACCATTCACGACAATTCCAACAACCGTCCACAAGGAGTCAATTTATTCCAATAAATCGAGATGGCACCCAAGAAGAGCAAGAAGGATGCGAACAGCATCAACTCGCGTCTTGCGCTTGTTATGAAGTCCGGAAAGGGTACGACTCGTCCATACCTAACATTTCAACCATGAGGACTTGCATTCGCTAACGTAGTGCGTCCTTTCAGTCACTCTCGGCTACAAGTCTACCCTCAAGAGTCTGCGATCCGGCAAGGCCAAGCTCGTCATCATCTCTGGCAACACTCCTCCTCTGCGCAAGTCCGAGCTGGAGTACTACTCCATGTTGTCCAAGGCCCCGGTCCACCACTTCTCCGGTACCAATGTAAGTCGCATTAACATCTCCCTATCATACGCATAGAAGATACAAATTCAAGTCTCTATGCATTCCTTCCTTTCACATTCCCTACGGTTGATGGCCATGAAACATGCCCATCAACCATACCCAGAGAAGAAGCCATTTCCAGGCTTTGGAGGGTAACTCAGTTGGCTTACTTTTTCCCCTTCAATCCAGATCGAATTGGGTACTGCCTGCGGTAAACTGTTCCGATGCTCCACCATGGCCGTCATCGATGCTGGTGACTCCGATATTCTCAGCGACCAACAGGCTTAGATTTGAACACGACTTCTGACGGCGTTGGGGCTTATGGCACGGGAAAAGGTCATGACTATTGATGAATGGATAAGGCCAGTCGGCACATCTTGCATGCTTTGCATGGAACTCCGTATCGAGTTTTTTACGTAGCCGCCTAGACAATACTACACGTCAATCAAGACGGAAACTGATCTTCGCAAGAGAAAAAAATTACAATCGATACCCAATTCGTTCTTATTTTACAACTGGTATCTGACGTAATGTGTATCTGTACTGCACCTTTATTGATTCCCATATAAATTGCTGATGTGTACGAGTTACCGTCTTGATTATGGTTTTCAAGTTTGGGTTCTTGCTTCTAGCATGATATGGATCCCACTCACATAACGTCTTAGAAGCCCCCTATGTTCGGTTTAGTGCAGCTCAATGTTAACGCTGCTCGCAAGCGTCCATAATTGACCCCCAGCCGCACAGCCAAGGGCTTTCCAATATACAATCCCAACAGTGCCTTCATATTTTATCCCGGTCTACCATCCCTGGAAACCCCAGTTTAAATACTGATCAACAGCACCCACAAGTTAGAGTCTGCCTCCCTATCAATTTCTACTCCATCCAGTCTGCCACTTTCCCATGTTAATAACGGGGAGAATATGTGCCTCCGTATTGAATACTACTTCATTCAGGAGAATAAAATTGTTAGGACTAAATAAGAGATAGAGATACTTGAGAGTCTCTGCCTAGGAAACCATGATGTAAGCTTTCATCTCAAGCTGGAGAAGACGCGAGAGGGGCATGATGTTGGATGTTATCAAACTTACTAGCCAGAAGCTCTCCATGTTGTCCCTCTGGGGCGGTGGAATGGCGTTTACGTCGTTCACGGAAGTATAGCCTTGCCTTTGGCTCAGCTTGGTGTGCTTCTCGAACGCGTTGAAGATCTTCCAGCCCCATTCGCGATAGAGGGGATCTTCGGTGACACGCCACATCATGAACAGGCTCTCTACCGTCTCTGGTCGTTGCAAGTTATGCGCATCCAGTGGTTTGACGATGTAGTCCTTCCTCCACGATGCCAACGAATTCTTGGTAGGCGCCAGAGGTCGATTGCCGGGCGTCGGGCGTAGGTCTTCTTCGTTGGCATGGAACCACGCAATCTCGGGCGCAAGCCCTGTCTTGGTCACGGCATACATTCCCCAGCATGTCTTCATCAGATCGCGTGCGAGCTGGATCTGGATCTCCTTCTTGTCGTCCCAACCAGGCCATGTGCGTGCCTTGGCTAGGGTGTGGCCCCGTGTAGCACCCATGGCGATCAATCCAGGCAAGAAGCAGACGAGGTGGTCCATCTTAGGAGACAATGGCCCGCCAATTCCTTGCGGAAGCTCGGCGACGAACTTGAGGCCTGAATGCTTGGTGGTGGTGATAAGGTGCTTCTGTATCCCTTCCAAGGCCTCTTCCCACATGGTTAGATAAACGGGCTCTTGTCCGGAGGTCTGTAGGAATTGTTTGAGTAGATATTCTGGCATGCGTTAGCAATATCTTCGGAGATCGTAGTATGGTGCGAACTCAAACCATAATACGAATCACCACGACTCCCAAGCCTGATTTCTCTCGAGGTAAACCTTCCCGATTCCGGGTTTACGAAGATAGGGACGAGGCCATCTTTGGCGCGGTTGTCGCTAAGGACTTTCATCGCCCTTTCGGCTTTTCGCCAATACGTATCATTGCCAGTTAAGTAAGATAGATACTTCATTTCGAGCTGTAGCGTCGCGGCCTCGGCCGTTGACGAAGATCCCCCATCTGCATGTGATACCAAACCCTTTGCCTTAGATAAATGCACACTAGCATAAGGAATACCAGATCGTGATTCGTAGGCCGGCAGCAATCTGTCGGCCAGCTCCACTGCCTTGGCCAGATACACCGAATCTCTCCGAGATGCAGCGTCGGGAAGCTTTGTGGTCAGGTAGTGCGCGGACAACAGCCCTCCAAGCATGCGGATGGTCATCTCGAATGTGTTCACGTCTTGGTCTTGGTTGTAATTGAGCTTGCGTTGCAACCATTTGCGAGGCTCGGGTAGACGGTCGGTAAGGTTCATGAGCATGATTGTGTCGAGGCTATCGACGATGATCCATCCCAGCCCATTGGGACTCATCTGAGAGCCCTTCTCCGAGACAGGGTGGTATCTGTCGTAACCTAGTTCAATGCGGAGTCAATATTGTATTGCCAGACTCGAATCATCAACTAACCCCAGGCGTTGGTCAAGTACGCGTCCCAGCTGGTGATGAAAGCGTCCCTCACTTTTTCTCGTCTCGCATCCCAGTTTATATAGCTCCCCGCATGGTGATAAATTCCCATGGGATTGTCATTCGCCCATCTGATTATTAGAGCTAATATGAAGGATAAAGCTAAGACCAGTACGGTCCAAAGCCCACACCGAGGTCTCAATAACGAAGAGGTGCGTGGTTTCTGCCAACTACGACGGGCAGCCGCTTTCTGTTTTCGAGCCGCCATGCTGATGCAGTTTACCAGCAAGACTGGACAACATTCGAGTTTGACTAAATTATGCTTAGCTGGTAAGGCAGGATAAGAATACCCTAGGACAAAGAATTCGCGATAGGAAAAGCAATGATAGGGGGAAGCCCACAACTACCTAACACAGTCACACAATTCTCCTGGCGGCTATCTCACAATATGAATTGTTTTGCCCAAGGTTCATGTGTTTTGACTGGAGTCTGTGGGCCAATCAACGTCTCTGGTGCCTGCATGTTGGTTGTTGGGTCTCTGGTTCCTGCATGTTGGTAGTTGGGAACCGGGGGTGGTACCATGCTTGTAAAGCAAGGGACAACTTGGAGGTACTTGGGCGACTCCTATGATCTATAATACCGTTCAAAACCGCCAGTCGGTGTCTCATGCCCGCAGTGAACTTGGCATATCTAGATTAACCATATGGGCGATCAACGGAAACTCCAAAAACTCAAGCGAATACGCCATGGCGACGATATATCCAGCAGTGACAGGTGAAAGTGCGGTGACCTCCTTCGTTCCTCTTACAACCACATTCACGCCGTCGGCTGGATGCAGCGGTTACTTTAGACTCAATGGACCCAGCCTTGTGGCGTTCGATCCTGGGTATGGATTAGATATTGATTCTCACGTACGTTGTGTGCCTTCTGCTGTAACGACGTGGTGGGAACAGGGCCGGCTAGGAGCTGCCGATGACGACGACGGCCATACTGCTCTCAGCCTGGGGCCTCTGGTATGCCCTGACGACTGGCAGACAGTGGCTAGTTCGACTGAAGACAAATCAAGCACGCTGGCTATGTGCTGTCCCACGTACGTTGGCCTCAGTTCCATACATACAAAACTACCACTAAACCATCCATTTTAGAGGCTACTATCTGGCAAACGGCATGTCGGGGTCTGTTGTTGGAGATTGTCTTTCAGACGTATCGTCGGGCATGACCCTGACTTATGCGTCGACATCAGCGAGCAATACCGACATCTGGCATATCGAGACAACAACTTTGACGGAAAGCTCTACAGTGGGTGCCATTGGCATCGTGGGTTGGAATATCAAATTAGCAACGCCAACACCATCATCGACACCAACGCCAACGCCAACACCAACGCCGACGCCAATGCCAGCAAAAACTGAGGCTACTTCGAGCTCCGCTACAATCCCTATCAACTCTATATCTACCTCATCCAGTCCTATCTTTGTGTCTTCCTCGTTGCCAAGCCCCTCGTCTCCAACATCTTCGAATGATTCATATCAGCTCAGCCCAGGAGCAGCTGCTGGTATTGGAGTAGGAGTCGGTTTGGGTGTGATCGGGATGGTAGCGTTGCTAGTCACCCTCTGCCTGATGAGAAGACGGAAAAAGAAGAGCCTTGCGGAGGTGCCTCAAGTACAGCATCAACCATACTATGGTGTAGTGCCTATACAAGAGCTCTCCCCGGGATTTCCAGCTAAGCATGAGTTGCAGGGCGCTATTCAGAGTCTCGGCCGTTACCAGGCTCCAGCCGAGTTACATGGATAATGAGGGAATCGTTGTGCAACCAACAAGAACCCAAGCGGTTGGATTTTGGTTAGAGCAGCGTGCGTAGATTAGTTTCCAAAGGTTCTTAGCGTCATGGCAGATATTAGCTGTCTCCTCATTGATACACTTTTGATTATTTCAATATCGTATTATTTATGGTATTCTCACTAGGGAATAGGGATGAGGTGTAGGGGAGGTAGGTGATACGTATTTGGGTTTAGTTGGGATGATTGTAATGAACTCACGAACTGCTTACATCATGACACTTACTGTAGCATTTCACTTCTATGTGTACCTGATCCAACTCTTGTGACTTAAGAGTCGAACTTTTACTTCGGGGTTTATATGGATAGCTAATTTTGATTGGCTGTTCCGTATTGCCACATCAAGTACATCTAACGCCACAGTCACATTTCGCTATAAATAGCGATAAGCTGCCACTAATTCCCCGTCGGGAGGATCTCGTAAGTATCTAAAGTACACGTTGTCCTGAATTAACTCTGATAATTGATCTCGATTTCGCATTTCTGTACCTACCTAGATTCACATAAGTAAAAGCCATGATAGTGACAATCAATGGCCTCTGACTTGTGGGGCGTACATGGTCTACAAAATAAATGACAATGGAACAATAGAGTTGACGGGCTGCAGCTTGCCGTAACACACGGATGTGTGTGTACCTGATGTGCGAGGCCCCTTTATCGCATGTGACATCAGAGTCGGGTCGACTATCGAACACAAAGGAAAGAGTCGAGCCAAATCCTCGGAGTGCGATTACATAGCAAAAAAAAATCACGAATAATTTAGCTACTGTTTTACACTTGAAGGTACATCATCTGTGTCTTCTATTATTGCGACGCGTCTTTCCAATATCAACCACGTTCTACAAGGATCCAGTATTTACCCTTTCACCGAGCGCTAGGAATCAGGAGACAGACCGCATGAAACTAATTTAACATAAACGGGAAAGGCGCAAAAATAGGAAAAGGACCAGAAAAGACAACAGAACACCAGAGTTCTTCTAGAAATCCTCGAAGCCGGCACGTCTATTCTTATTCCTGGCGAATAAGCTGAGCACACAAGAAATAACTTCGAAACGGCAGAACAGTCAAGTGCGTGTGGCTGAGTTTGACAGCGTTGCAGGACAGTAGACGTGATAGGCTAAGCGCGCAAGCCGATCTACATAGTAGCGCAGCATCCCCTTTATTCCTTATTTGTTCCTTGGACAGGCGAGACAGGTCTAGGTGCATGGGCGCCACGAACCACAAACCCCAAACCAAACCACATGTAGAGCCACTCGGACAACAACAATCGGACGACAAATACCCAAATATCGAAAAATAGCACAGTCGTCTACCGGTCAACGCTTTAGGGCTTTTCAATAGTATATTCCAATCTCCGCGATCGACATACCAGCGTCCGACCGATAACAACTATATTATTTCAGTACCCAATACCATTGTCTGTCGTTTCTGTTGCTCCCGCTCTAGAATATACCTACTGAGGGGACGGTCAGGATCGTCAATACCTTGGCAACGCCTAATCTGTATATACATTCGTTATATCCGTGCATCACCGACAAACAAATGTCCGCTACACCAAAGAGGCCGCTCTCTGCGGCGCAGGGTCGAGTCCCTTCCAACGAGAACACATCTTCCTCGATTGGACGGCCTCGAGCATCTACACCGACCTCCACAAATGGCACCGCTGCCAACACCACTCCCCAGAGAACACGATCCATTCGAGGCGGTACGCCAATGTCCGCAAGAGCCGCTGCGCACCGTACCTCTTCTTCGCTCAGCATTTCAAGCACCAACGGAAATTCCGATGCACGCGCCGAAGCCATTGCAACGATTGAAGACCTTAAAGAGCGATTACAAAGAGCAGATTCCACATCCGAACAGTATAGGAAGCAGGCCGAAGTACTTCAGTCGAGACTAGACGATGCTCTGAAAGAGCAGGCAAAATTAGAAGAAAGGGTACATGAAAGCGAGGAGCAGATCGAAGCACTTCGAAACGAGAAGAGGGAGGCGGCAAGGCAGATGCGCGAGATGGAAGCTATATATGAGGCCGAGAGGAGCTCCATGATGAAAGAGAAGGAAGAGATGGCAAACAGAGAAGAAGAAATGCAGACCGTAATCAACCGGTTGAAGGAAACACTCAACCAGCGGAATGCGGACGACGAATACCGTCCTACGAGACAATGTGAGCATCTATCCCGTCTGAAAGGCTTTAGAACACTACTAACCTCAACGAGTAGCCAACAATTCTTCTCCCAGCGTAGACAGTGGAAACTTCGCTCCTCCGTCTTCGGTCCAACGCAGCGATTCCAGGAATAATTCCAAGTTATTACTGCAAAAAGATAAACTAATTGAATCGCTACGTCTCGAACTTGCAGAAGCACAGATCAAGCTCGTCGAATCAGAGAACCAGGGCGGCGGGCGACTGCATGAAGTCGAACGCCTACTTATGGAAGCCCGCATGGCCAATGCACGTCTGATGGAAGATAACGAGTCATATCAGCTGCTCCTGCAGGAGAAAACACTCCACGGCGACTTCGGCAAGGGTGATTTTAGCTACATGAATGTCTCTGCCAACCAAGATGCCCTGAACGCCCTCGAAGGTCGATCTAACGCTGGTGATAACCCCTCGACGCCAGCAGCTAGTCTCGCTGACGAACTCGGTGCTCTCGGCGGAGACGAGTCACCGAAAGCTGGTGACGACGATACCATACGCCGCCTAGAGACCGAAGTCCGCGCTGCCAAGGACCAGAACAAGGCCCTGACGTTGTATATTAATAAGATCATCGAGCGGCTCCTACAGCATCAAGAGTTCGAGCACATTCTCGACCAGTCCTCCGACTTCAAGCCCGGCGCCAATCTGCAGAAGGACCTGCCGCCTCCGCCGTCCGACGCCCAGGGTATGGGCGCCTCGATCCTGCAGCGCGCGAAGTCCATCGCCATCGGCGGCAACGCGCCGCGCTCAAAACCCAGACCCATGTCGATGTACCCGCCGCAGGTCGGGGGCGCGTCCGCGCTTAACAATCCGGACACGGCGCCCAGCATCCCCATCGGGCTGGGCCGCTCGCAGAGCACGGCGCGCCGCGGGCGCCCCATGAGCGAGCAGCTCACGGGCGCGGCCGGCATCGTGAACGCCATGTACAAGGGGCCGGACGGACCGCTGTCGCCGGCCCTCAGCACGGCATCGTCATCGGCTCGACACTCGCAGACGTTCTTCTCGAGCAACGGAGGGCGGGTCCCGTCTGTGTCCGCGGGCGGCTCTAACAGTGGCAGCGCGGGCAACTTCCCGGGCATGCGCAGCGAGACCAGCAGCGTCAGCGGCGACTCGGCGGCCGACGGCACGCCCAGCACCACGTCGGCGGGCGCCAGCCCCCCGCGCACCAGCGCCGTCGATAGGAGCACGACGCTCGCTGGCAACAAGCCCCGGCCTTTGCGACTGGTGCAGGAGAACCACGAGAGCCAGCGCGCCGAGAATAAGAGGGCCAGCTGGATCGGGTGGGCGCAGAGCGCCTGGAGCAAGAAGGACGAGGGCGAGAATGCGCGGTGATCGGGCGGCATCGGGATGCCGTGCATAGTCATGAGCGGTCGTTGGCCGGAAGGAGGGTTTAGGTTAATGATGATATTTAACGTGGATGTGGAAACGGAACGAGGCATCGATGATATACATTCTCGAAAATGACTTCTTGGAACTCGAAGGTTGCCTTAAGGTATGAAGGTGTTCATCGTCGTCGTGGTCGTGGGAGGGCGGAAATCACATTGAAGAACTTGGCTTGCTCGGGAAAGCTTTGCTTCTCAACAATGGGAAACAGGGGACGGGGGACGGATAGCATCCATACGGCACGTTTGCTTTTTTGCTGCTACGACAACGGATCAAGGATCAAGGTTGGGTTGGATGAAACGAGACGGCCAGATTTTTACAGATTTTACGATTACGCCTGGAGAAAGACCATTACATATATCAACATGACTATAGTGTGCAATGACAACCTTATGCAAGGGACAAGTGACATGAACGTCTACATCAAACCGCCGGGGAAGGGGAATCTGTCCAGCGCCGCCTCATATTGAAATAAGCTATTCGGTGTACTACGTTGATATGCTAGAAGGATCCCTATTGTCTTATCAAAGAGAATAGCGGGATCAGGAGAAGATGGACTAGTATGGCATCACATTAACTCGATTTAAGATAGCTATACGCTTTTGAACGAGTGTTTTATTATCCTAGACTTTATGGTCGTCTGCCTCCTCGAATTCTTAATAGATGTACACCAGTTCTCGCTTGTGGTACGGGGGCTTATGGACGATCCTGTTTTGCTCGACTTGGAATAACCAATACTTAGCCTTCAAAGGACACCCACCTCCTGTGGTAACGCAAGATCCTCGGTAGGGCTTACAGACTTCTTACGTAGCGTATTACTCTATAGACATGTTATATCTCATAGAACCGTGGCTAAAACCACTCATCGTGTCACATAGTTCAGGACACCGATAGTTATAAGTCGGTGTCTACAGGGATGTAGAGATTGAATATCCGCGGCGATTTTATCAATTGTCACTTGATACTAATCGAAGCCACCACAGTGGTATATAGAAGAACTCGCCCATGGGCGATATAACTTTCGGCCGTAGTGTTTTCATAGCTCACCAGATTTGAGAGTCAGCGCTTAGCGTGTATGTACACATCTTCTACGTAAGTGGCTTTTGGCGAAGTGGGATTGTCCACTCGGACAGATCTGTACCAGTTGTCTGGAAGAAACCCCGACCTGGCAACCTGGTCGAAGGGCCGAAAAAGAAAAAAAAACAGTATCATCCTGCGAATTGGGGATTGGAGTATTGTACGGATTGTACTAGCTACTTCGGGGGTTGAGCCTTGTACGTACGACGATGTGTAAGAGCATTCTACGAGTCTCGGTGAACTTCTCGTGCGTAGTAATAAAAACCGCAAGGCGTCACCCAGCCGAATTCCGTCTTCTCCCTATTAACGAGCCTCACTGCGTATCTTTCCGTGTTGAAGGCACAATGTTACCGCCCAGCGCTACTCAGCATCGAACCGAGGAGTTGGCTGCTTAGATTGATATGGAGGGATCATGTCAGGCAAGTGAGGGAAAAAGGTAACTTGGGCTGATGGTTTCGTCACCACTTTGGTTGCTCTCATTGAGCAACACTCGAACAGCCCAAAAGGGGGGGTGGGATGGAAGCACACGTGTTGCATCCCAGGTCTCGATAAAGTCGGCGCACCCCCACACTCCTTGAACGGCATGTTGGCATCGCCCGGGCCTATGGGGATCGCGGGTTCCTGCGCAGATGACCACTCGACCAGCCATTCTTGTACTCCAGGCCGGTTCATCGTGGTCGATGACATGTCAACCTTGTGCAGATAAGACAGGGTAGGCAGGATTCTTGGGCTGAGTGATTGAATCCGTCTGGACGGGCCGCATATTATGTGAGATCCCACGATACCTACTAATATTAAAAAGCTAAGTAAGCACACCCGCGCTGCCGAAAACAACCACGACGGACTTATGCTTCCAGGCTCAGACAAGGCAGCTATATTAATAGCAGTACTAGTTCCCAAGTCCTAACTCCTCCCGGGTCGTCCCGTAACGTTTACGTCTGGATGAAAGGGACAAAGATAAAGGATGGAATTATCGGCTCTTGGCTCACACGCGAATTCCGCCGTCAAGGAATCGTCACATTTCCCGCCGTGAGGGAGAAAGCGCGTCTCGTTTGATGGAGAGCCGAGCAATATATACTATGCGCTACGATAGTACCAGATAGTCATCTTAATTACCAAGTCCGGTATCCTCGAAGCGAGAATGTGCATATGCAATACTCCCTCTTACTGCGTCCTTGATGGTTCACGTCCTGGCTAATTGAGCTGTCAGGGTCACGTTCGTCAGACACATCAGCAACTCATCCACATGTCGATCTCTAAGAGGTCCAAAATTTGCCGGGTTTTATTGGAAAAGCGATATCGCCATAGGCCGATGCAAGGCTGGGCAAGCGAAAAAGAAAAGCCTCTTTTGAACCAGTCGTTCCTAATCGGTGCTGTCCAGCGTCATTTTTGTTGCATCCTTCTTGATTCAACCTCGATGCTTCTGTGAGGGTATTCTTATCGCCCTATTCGAGACCCCTGGTCACATATGCTTTCTCTCGGAAGAGGAACGCATTCCGTGCATCGCACAGCCTGCACGTACTATAGCTGTTCAACCATTAAGCGTATCCGTCGCAAACCACCATATTGCTCTCCTACCTAATGAAAATATCAACGGCAAATACCATGTAGCAATCGCTGAACAACGCATGAACCCTAAAGACCCCGAGATGGTTTGTAAGAGGTAGGCGAGAAATGCAAAGATGAAGTTATGCAAGACATGCCAAAACATACCTAATATATGTGGGGGATAAAAATCGTCTGGAAGCCAAATGGAAGAAGAACGGCGTGGATCGCGGATCCCAGGCAAGTGGATCATTTCCAGCCCTTGACACTTGTGGAGGAAAATGTCCGTCGAAACGACTTGCGGTCAAACCGGCAGATACCTCAGTCGACTTCCAAAACGGCTGGAGCGGAACTTGTTCTCTCGTAGCTCTAAGTATCGGCCAGTAAATGCACAAGTACCCATGGGATTATGCTGCTAGTGTAACTAAGATACAACTTCAATACCTGAATATCTTCACACGCTTACCTTAGGTACACGTAGGTATTACTTCTTGGGAGAAGCCCTCTTTTCCGCATCCTATTATCGCTCTCTCGAGGTAGTTCGTCTTACAATGTTAGGTAATGTCTGGACGATATGGTGCTAATACTGGAGGTAAGTTTAGATGCTTCTTAATTTTAAGATTTCATCTAAGAGTTGTGTTAATGAATGCCTTGTTCATGATACACGATACACCTGGGATACACGACATGAGATGAGAAAGCTTAAGAAAGCTTGGCTAAAGATAAGGTCGACATACGATGGTATAGTATAATAATATAAATAGTCAAGATGAATTTTTGAGTTCGTGTCACCGCTTTTATGTCAGACCCTTCCCAGGCGAATTATAGAATCGATTACCGGAGAGTTAAAATTAATTGTTAAGGCTAATTCTACTATGTAAGGTAGGCGAATATATTGATTTTCAATGAAAGTTTTTATTAATAGCGAATTTAACTAAGGGTAAAAGTTAATTACAATTTAAATGGGTATAAATAAAAATCCCGAATGCCACTAAATGTTATGACATTTACTAAGAATTTATTCCCATAAGCCCTAGAAGGTAATTAAGTAATTTTTCTTAGGGTTATAAAATTAATTAATTAATTTATTTTACTTTTAAATTAAAATTAATTAAAAAATAAAAAATAAAAATTAAATTAATTAAAAAAAAAATTATTCGGATTAAAATTAATTAAAAAATAATTAAATAATAATTTAATAATTAAAATAATAATTTTTATAAATAAAAATTTTTAACGAATTTATAAAATTATTTTAAAAAATTATTTTTTAATGATTTATTTTTAAATTAAATTAAAGATTTTTATTTTTTTAAATTATATATATATAATTAAAAAATTTATATAATTAAATTATTTAAAAAAAAATAAAAAAAAAAAAAAGGTTTTATATATATTAAAATAAATATATTATATATAATAAAAATATTAAAATTTTTAATTTTTTTAATTATTAAAAATTATTATAAAATAAATTAATTAAAATAATTTAAAATTATAAATTAATTAAAAAAATTTTATTTTAATTAAAATTAAAATAAAATTAATTTTTTTAATTAATAATTAAAAATTAAAAAAACTAATAAAATAATTTTATAATTTTAATTTTTTTATAATTTATAATTATAATAACCCGATAATTTAAAATATTATTTAATATTAATAAAAATTTAGCGGATTTCAATCGTTATAATATAAAAGCGGAGAATTAGCAAAATAATTAAATATTAATTAACTAGGTATTTACCTATGAAATTCATTACAAATTGCCAAATGCAAAATATTAGTTGCCTTGACTATGCACCTAGCCATCTTTTCGCCACGATGTAAATTCAATTTCAAGTGCTTATGTGAATAATCGCAAGATATGGATGTACCTAATTATAATGCGCAACACCCTAGAATAGAGTCTTGAACCCTGTAAGGACCTCAATCTTTGTACCCTAATACCATAGGCATTAGGTACATGTAGGTTACCTAGGTACCTAGGTACCTAGGTACCTACCTATTCACTCGTATCCGCTGCATCCATTCGTCTACACGCTAGTACCTAGTCTCCACTGCAAAAATACATGGACAATACATCATCTATCCTCAAATCCTTGAAGCGACACTTTCGGCTCCTCGTGTTTTTCTCTCATTAACAAACCTGTACGATTCCAAATTCCAGGTTCCCTTTCACGCCTCATTTTTCAATACATTTGGGAGTAATTTTCGGTTGGCCTTTCCTCTATCCGCTAATTTCAACCATCAACTAGGTACTATTGCTCCTTCCCGCCTACCTCCTCTCTCTATTGTCCCCCCATTTCCTGCAGTACACCTTAAACCACCCGCAACTCTCCACACTATTGTGTCATCTACAGCATTTTGGGTTTCCGCGTCCAATCCCGCGTCTGCAGACATCTTCAGTTCCGACGAAACCACGCACTCTTCTAGGCTCCATTCGTCAATCCGTGCAGCAGATTCCTAACCTGGCATATCCATCGCACGAAATAAGACCGGCCTACTTGACCCTTGGCCCAGCGAGAGCAGTGGGGGAACTTCCACTACAGCCACAGACCACCCAACGCTTGCTTTGATTGCACGGCTCCCAGACCATCCAGTGCGCCAGCCAGTCGCATGCGAACCTGCCGCTGCCACATCACGATGATCTGCCTCTATCAAAGTACCACTCTCGTCCTGCTAAGCTAATCCTATTCCTGGGGTTTTGTGTTATGACCCTGTAGACGTGGTTCCATTGTTCGCGCCGACTCCGATCCGTTCCTACGCAAAGCCGCCAGCCTATTCGAGCAACATGGCGAACAACACCGCAGCCATGGACGCCAGCCTTTCGAGCCTTAATTCGGCCGATAATGACACATCTGCGACTTCCAGCGCACACATCGACTCGCAGGCATCCAAATGGGCCTCAGCGTCTACTTCATTAACGGCTTCCCCTACACAGTCACGAGAGCCATCACCAACACGTCCTTATAAGTCAGGAAGGCTGAGTCGTGCTTCGACAACCTCTACCAGATCACGCAAGAACAGTTTCCAGGATCCAAGCCCACCGCGACCTAAATCTAACATCCCTAACCCTGTGAAGACTCTACGTCAACTTTCCTCTTCCACAACGCCGTCGCTGCCCCCTCCGTCAAGCTCAGAGCCCATATTACGAGCCCCTGTTCCGCAGAAGCCTTCTGTTGCTGCCGAATTATCCAAAGACTCGCCGCGTTGGCCTATATCGCCCCGACTGAAATCGCCGCCCCCTAACATTGGTCGTCCAGCAGTAGTGGGCTCGCTATCACGCAAGAACGAACAAGAAACACCCGCGATCAATGTTCACCGAGCCACACCTTCACCTCAAGTGGAATCTGCTTCGCAGTCTACCTCTGACAACGAGGTGGAAGAGCAGCACCTATCATCTGGCATGCGGACTCCGGCTCGTGGGCCAAGCAATGGATCCTCCACTCTGGAGACGGTTCAGGAGGTTAGCCAACCCAATACACCAAGGCCGGATGTAGATGCTGCTATCGAAAAGCTTGCCGAAACCGCCGCAGCACAGTCGGGAACCACCACCGGAAAATCTAGCTCCAATCAAAATGCGACAAATAGCGAGAGCGGAAGCGAAGGTGGAAATGTCAAACCACATTCACGGGCGGCAAGCACTGCGGCTCCCGCGCCCCCTCTCCTCCACAGCAGACAGTCAAGCACGGCGCTCAAACTTGCCGGCAAAGGGCCTACCGCCGAGAGCTCGTCACGAAACATGACTGTCGAGACGGAAATCACGAACCTTCCACAGTTGTCGTTGGCTCCCAACACGAGAGGTCAAGGAGTAAACGGAAGTTTGAGAACAAAGCCGAGCTCGGAGACGATAAAACCTAAGAAGGAAAAGAAAAGGCACCCGAGAAAAGCCACTTCTGTTGCCTCTGGCAATGGTGAGCCACCTTATTCGTATCCACCCACCAAACTTCGACATAGTTGTTCGATTTTATCTACCTTTTCAGATCGCTCCCTAGCCAATCCATACGATCAAGGATCGTTTGGTAGCTACGAAAAATACTATGAGCCCCCGAAGCCACCGTCCAGAGTTGAAATCATAACCACTTCAGTAGCAAATTTACTAACTAGAAAACCTCGACTAGCATCCTCGAAAGCAGACATTTTCGAGGCCAAAGTTGCCAGCGCGGTGGAGGAGGCTAATTCCTCAGACTCGGACGAAACTTTCGTATACGATTCGAACCCCCCGGACACGGGTGATCGCCCCCGTCGTTACCACTCGCGCACGCCTAGTGCAACCTCCATGGCTAGCCAAGTTGATCGGAATGGCCTGCGTTCGTTAACAGGCTTAATGGATAACGGCGCACCTAGTCTGCCAGTAAAAAAGAATATGAAATTCGTGAATACTTACGCTAGCAGCGGAAACGATGTCACACCTGGAGAGGACGATGGCCGAGGCACAGGTCGGAGCAATACTGGCTCTGCACGGGGAACCGGCCGCCACCATCATCACCCCGGCCGTTGGGGTCGGAATAACGGCAACAACCACCTTTCCTTATTCGCCGAAGAATCTCCTTTCCCCAACGCAGCTAGGACGAAATTCTCCGGTAATGTTATGAGACAGCCGTCTAACCCTCCGAGCCCTAGATTTAACACGGGTCGAGGTTGGCAATCTAGTGCTAAACGACAGATGTCACTACCTGGTTACGATATGGACGACACCACTACCGGCGCCGATGACGAAAGAACGCCTCTTATAAATGGCGCGGCTAGATCTATCAGATCCCCCCGGAGTCGACGCAACCACAGAAACCTGGAGGCGCAAACATATCAGCAAGGCCCGACATTCCTCAACCGTTTTGCGAGCTGTCTAGTTCTCACTATCATGCTATTGGTCGTCATATCAGGAGCCATTGGCTTCATGTTTGCGACATCGCAGCCGCTCACGGAAGTCGAATTAGTGAAGATCGGTAACGTCCTGGCCAGCGAACAGGAACTAATGATGGATATCACCGTGAAAGCGCATAATCCCAACGTCGTCGTTGTAATGATCGATTCTGCTGACCTTGAAATATTCGCTAAATCGCCGCACGCTGGTACCGACTCAGAATGGTGGCGACATCCTGACCACGATGACTTCAGCATACTCGATGATCCTAAGAATGACCCTCCAGTCGTTAAACTCCCAGACGACGGCAAGGATTCCGACGACAAATCGCCGAACATGCGTCTCGGAAATGTTATTGCATTCGACAGCCCCCTGACGTATGAAGGGTCATTCTTCCAATCAGGCCTTTCTACCTCCACTGGATCGCTCCGTCTAACTCGTCCCGGAAATAGCACCGACAGCGGCTCCGAACGGTGGGAACGCATCATCTCGGACGAATTCACCTTGATTGTTAAAGGTGTACTGAAATACACACTACCTCTTAGCCAGAGGATCAGAAATGTGGCGATTTCCGGCAAAATGGTAGTGAAACCAAATTCCGCGAATGATCCGTCTCTACGACCGAACGAGACTGCAATCGCGACAGGATAATAATCCACGACATGGGTCGCCTGGCCCACAATCCACGTTTCATTTGTGATTTAACGTCATTCTGTATATTGAGCGGGCATGGCATGAGCATTAATGGAGCCCTTGGCGTTGGATCTGTTCAGGAAGCGACATCAGGGAAAAGTCCTGGCACCGGGGTCACAGATCATGCGGCCAATGTCGATTGCTTTTAGGTGTTATCTGGTACATTTGATTTTTCCAAGGGTCGGATGACTCAGAAAGAATGGTATTTTAGTTTTCTTCTCCGGCAGAGAAAGAAAAGGATCGTTGCGAATTCGAGGCCGTTTCAGCACAGAAAAATACACTTTGCATAGGATGGACATACAAAAAGGCATACCCTCCCAAGACAGGGACATTAGGGCCTATCTCGTACGAATGTGTTTCTAACCCTTTCCTTTCCTTCCTTCCGCGCAAGAGCGGGAGGATCAACCGTACGAGAGGGCGGGTTTTCCCACTACAAATATGGAATTAGACGGAGGACGGTGACTCAGTTCAACTCGCGACCAAATACCCCAAGACAGGCGGGCGCCGCATTCTGTACTTGTAATGGCTTATGAAAGATACTTAATACGACGAAGTGGTCTGCCTCGGCAGATCAACAACCACTCTGTCCCTGCAGTACATAACCTCAAATGATGGAACATGATAGGTTGGCTGATGGCAATGCTCGTACTGTGCTCCTATATTTTTAGGTCAGATAGGTGTTTGTAGTTCGAGTACGTAGTAAAGATTATGTCAGGAGGTAAGAATCAGGTAGGTTCTTTTTTTCTTCTTTTAGTCTTGTCTTACACCCCTATCCAGATCAATCTTAAGCCTCCAGTCAATCAGGCCCCGGAAAACCACCGCAATACTCGCGATTCAACCCTCTTCACCCCCAGATCTAGCGCAAAGGAGAACCTCGAGCTTAGCAGAACGATTACCAGTAGAGGGATTGCAGAAAGCAAGTATACAACGAAGCCCCGGCTGTCGATATCAAACCTATCAATCATACTGAACAGAGTGTCGACGTAAGAAATGTGGAGGAAAACCAGCGCGATATACGTCAGCTGCTTGAAGTAGATCATCTCTTCCATCGCTCTCCGCGTCTCGACGAGCTGTATCATGAATGTGAAAACTGGAACTACGGCTGCCAACGCGCTGCGGTGATGGTCAACTTGGTCCGATATATACCATATCAATGCTCCAAATTTGTTCAGGCTCTGCTGGCTTCGGCGCCTCCGTCGATAAGGCGCCACGAGGACAAGCGTCAAGAACGAGATTTAGGGGCTTTTCTATCTTCTGTAAAAGAAAACTCATAGAACTTCGTGTAGCGTCCGATGTGGTGCGAGTAGACCATCCACTCGGCTACTACGATCTACATTGGCTGGTGTGCCAGCTCTACAAGGCTGGGTTACAACATGGTTTGTTTCTTGGCCTGCATCAAGGCACCTGATGGCACAACTACTTTGGTCTAGCTTACCCTCCCCGTTGGGATCAGCCAGAGTGGTCAACCGAGGGCATTACATAGCCATTGCATCAAGGGAGATAGGATACGCAGGATATGATCTAGACGTCCTATAGCCGAAGAGCCCCCCCTCCCAGAGAGTAAGCCAGTATATTGGAGTTTATATAAACTCCAAGTTACATGGGTTGGTGTGAGGAGTTGGTGGAGTTCGCGTAGCTAAACTCCTGGAGGGTGAAGCTTCATTGCAAGTATAAGATGACTGGAGCCATCACAACGCAATACTAATACAAGAAACTGCGAACCTGGCTCTCTTGTCCGGACTAACTTCCAACGCTACCCACCTCACATTCAAAGAATTGGGGTTCAAAAGGCTTGAGCCCTGAGAGAAGCTGTGATCCTCTATCATTGCATCATTTATCGTCCTTCTTTACCTGCTAATTAAACATTGACCTCCATTTCACCGTCCGATGCGTACCCAGGCGGGTACGCATCCCCCCAGGCCGAAATAATGGCAGAAGAAGAAGATAGCTTTGCCATATGCATTGAGGAGCTCAAAGCGCAGGACGCACGCCACTACACTTTGGCCAAACAGAGTCTCAATGTTATACTCGGCTTTCTAGAAGACATGCTCAAGGAAGCGGTTGTGCCAGTACCCACTAGTATGAAAACGCTTGACTCAGCCATTCGCTCGCTGCCACGGCGAACTTCCGCACGGATGTAGAGATCGTATTTGAAAGACGGTCTGGAGAAGCAAAAGTGGAGATGAGAGGGTCATTGGCAAGAGTAAAGAGACGGTGGTACATATGATTATAGCCCGTATGAGAACTCCGACGCGATGGTTAGGGCCTGGCATTACATTGGCGGCATACGAATACTGGTATACTTCCCAGGAGAGACGTTGAGCCAGCCGTGAAATGTCTCGAAAGTGTCAGCAAGATCAAGGTTATACGCAAGATACATTGCGGCCAGAAGATGTCACCGGACATCATGGTCCGGAACAACATGTCAATACTTCGGAGGGTACTCGTACTCCGCCCCACTTATTAGGGAGTCGTCCCTCCCCCCAGCCTATAAGCTGGTACTCACTAGTAATCTAACCACACCAGTAATCTAACCATACTAGTAATCTGACCTTATCTCAGCTAGCTCAGACCTCAATTCAAAAGACGGGTGGCTACGCCACTAGAAGCCATAGCAAAATGGTCCGTGCAAATGTATCTGTGGGTCTAAGCGTAGCGTCTTTTGAATTGAGGTTTGAGCCGACATGGGTGCTTTTAATTAATTATGTTTTTTTTTATTATATAATCGTAATAAATTTTTAATATATATTTGCGAAATAATCTATTATTATATAATATATTATTATAAAATTATATTTAAAAATTAAATATTAATATAATTATTTTTTATAATTATTTTATATAATTATTAATATAAT
>MU376261.1:0-140186 GCA_022495205.1 Hypoxylon sp. FL1150 | reverse complement strand
AATATTTAATAATTTTATTTTTATAATTATTTATTTTAAAAAATAAATAAAATATTTTTAAAATAAATTTATTATATAAAATTTTATAATTTTTTTATAATATAATTTAAATTTAAAATTATTTTATTATAAATTAAATTAATTTTATTTTGTAATTTTATTTTATTAAATATATATTAATATAATATTATAATTATTAATTTAAAATATAATAAAATTTTAAAAAAAATATTTAATTAATAAAAATAATTTTTTTAAAAAAAAAAAAAATATAAAAAAAAAAATTTTAAATTTAATTCGTAAAATTAAAAGCTTTATTTTTTAATTTTAAATAAATATTTATTATTTTAATTATATATATATAAATATATTTAATTATCGGGCCAATTAGATAATTTTCTTTATAATTACCCCGACGCCGTATAGCTAAAGACGCGCTACCGAAAAGAATTCCTATGGACGCGTCTTAATTGCATACCTTGACCGCATAAGTGGGATTATGTGGATGTAAGTACTTTGCCTTACACCGCATGCGACTTGAAGATGTGATTTGACTCTCGATGCGATGCGACTTGCGGGTTACCGAAAGCGACTTTATCGATTTTGACATCTCTTGGTGCAACCCTGCTGACCTCCCGGGCTGCCCCGAGGCTACGTGGGGCTTCTCCTGGTGTCTCTCTAGCCACACTTTACTCTTATGATACATACCTACATGTACCTCCTAAGGTTAGGTACCTACGTACATACATGTAAGTAGTAAGTCATTTAACCTAGGTTACTCCATTAACCTAACCTAGGGGTCAAGACAACCAAGACGTCAACCCCAAGCTAAACTAAGACCCAAGCCCTAACCAAGACCTAAACCACGACGTTGACCTTTGCAATTGTATAGTCTTGGTACGACTCTAACGTTTAACTCGACATTTAACAGCTATCTTTCATTTAGCAGTGCGAATCATCGTATGGGATCATGGTTAAACCGTGCAAGGACAATTTAATTATTTCGACTCACCTTCTTATTACTCCATCCCAACCCAGCCAGCCAATCCCCTCACGCTAGGCAAGATAACCTCTCTCGACATACAACACACATCTCGACCTACATCCGCAGACATCCGCAGTGACACTACCTATCCGTCATGGGCTCATGGGGTCTCGAAGAGGGTCCGCGCTTAGAGAAGGCATGCTACATAACATGGAAATAAAGTATCCGAGGAAGGGATCTACTATAGTAGAGAGATTGCGGAATCCTTGGATCGAACCAGAGATGAGGGATGTGAGGCTGCGTCAGACGGTCGGAAGCATTCGGAATAGCCTCAGTTCAGCTGGAGCACATCCGGTATGATGATTAATCCAAGGAAGTCATACCATGTAAGAGTTTAAAAGTCCAGCCCCTCCGAAAATTTTCGCAGCAGTCGCCAAGCGAGATTCCCCGTCTCGACCCAATCCCACGACGACGCCAAGAAACCCGGCAGCGGTTTCCACATTCAGCTCGATCCCGCCCAGCGTGATCAGCGTGATAACCCTCGCAAGACAGCAAGGGCACAGCAAGGGCGTACGAAGGTAGCAGCAAGCAGCAGAAGCAAAAAAGAAAAAGCTTGTTGGTTCTGGGCACGCTACTTCAGCACTCAACCAACGTCTCATGCAAGGACCTGAATAATACTCCGTAGCGCGAAGGCAGCAATCGGAATCACGCGCCTAGTTTCCCAGCTATACTCTGGGCATGGCCAAATCCTGGGGGTAGCCACACCACACAACGCTCCCACCACAGAATGAAACACCAACTACCGAATTACGACTATTTTAGAGGTTGCAGGGGGGATACCGACGAGCGAGGAAACACCACCCTTCGGAGAGTCCCAACGCCCCAGACCCGCAGAAGACGTCAACCCATCCTTTTGTTTGCCTGTTTGCTGCCTTACGTAACCCTACACGAACCCAACAAACCAACGAAACAACGAAACAACGAACCAACGGCACGGCCCGAACCTGCTAACCTCCTTATGTCAGGTAGTATGCCTTCCATACCCCACCATTCCGTCTACCCGTTAGGACGAGGCTATTCCGAGGTTAAGAATGATGCGTTGTAGAAAGTCTTGCCTTGCCGCAACTTAATCCCGGCGCCGTTTCCTTTCACCGGTCACGCTTCGGAACTGGGAGCGAGAGCGAGACGTACGAGAATTACGAGGAAGTCAGGTCAGAGTTGCAGGTCAGCCTGCCTTGCATTTTTATTCCTGGTTACTACCTACATAACTAAGCAAGCCCCAAGCTTCACACCCCGATTCCACATATCCCGACAGCATAGCCGGGTAGCGGGCCGCATTTGACCCCTCGTCGACGAATATGGGGACGCCGTCTGTGCTTAGGTAACTAGGACAAGCTGCATGTCTAGAAAGCCAGAGTCTTTCCGTTCCTGAGTTGGTGTGGTAAGCCGCGGATTCATAATCACGCCGCGCGCTACCAGCAGAACGTCATCCGGGCGGCGAGGAAAGATGGAGGGGGAACCGGAAAGAGGGAGAGCTGAAAAAAGCAAGAGTTGCGGAAGCGGGATGGATCAGTGCGACAGTGGCGTCTGAAGCCAACTCTTTCTTTCTCCCTTTCTCCCTTTTTCTCTTCCTCCCTTTTTCCCTTCTTCCTCTCCCTCCTCTGTAAGCTGATGACCCTCGCGCGATCAAATGCCGGGGCAAGAGGCGTTATCGTGATGGTGGGCAGCTTATTCCAGGCCGTGTTCTGCTCCACATCACCGTACTCCTCGCCCCGTATCGTGGGGCCCACTGTTAAAGGTGCGTCGATCACGTAGAGCGGCAGCGCAAACGCCAGGATCGACACCACGGCCCCATTTCACCGCGCCGTTTAATATAGTAAGTAACCCGGCTGGTAAATTCGCAGGCGGGTGTGTAGTAAAGTAGATGTACGAAAAGCTTGCCAGAAAACCTGTTTTGGTGTTTTGGGGGGCTACGAGGTTTTATCTTAGCTTCCCTCAATTTACCCCCAAAGCCAACATGCCCCTCGAGCAGTTCTGCCTAATAAAGCCATTCCAGTAGTCTGTCTTCGACTTATCTTCCCCCCGGGAGCCCGCTCGTTCGTGATCCGTCTTAGCCTCGCACTATTCATATTAAAAGTGTGTGTTATAAATTTGGTATCAACTATTTTACTAATAGGTCTGTTCTTCAAGAAATGCGGCCGAGAGACCCCCAGGTAAGTGTAAGGCCTGATCAAGAAGTGATAGGCATTGCTCCTTTATACAGGTTACAGGCATCAAAGAAACCTATCCCCTTCTCCGTCTCGATCGACGCAGCTCGCTATTCCCGGCTGGCCTCGGCCGGAGATGCTCAGAGACTTTTTTTTGCCACTTTCCACCTAGTCGAAGAACACCCAGCAGCGGACCTCGATAGATCGTCGCGTAGGCGCATCGTTGGGGCTAGCATCGTCCCAGAAGGCGCCGTGGGGGCAAACCTTGGTCACATCGGAGTCGAACGAGGAGAAGACGAGGGCCTCGTCGAGATCGAGCTTGCTGACGTAGTAGTACTTGTAACTGTGTTTCATGAAAACGCATTAGCCTGGCTTTATCTCTCCCACTGGGACACAGGAGATGGGGGGAAAACGTACGCGGGGTGGTACTTGACGACGCTGTCGTGCTTCTTCTCGCCGCGGATCGCTATGCGCGGGTCGTTGGACGGATAGACGCGGGCTAGGTGGGTGTCGTAGCTCCAGCCGGGGACGGCGGCGTGGTTGATGAAGCACAGCGGCCACTTCTGGATGGGCTGATCGATGGTGCGCCACACGTTGACCTGCGCGTACCGCTTGCCGGCCCGGATCAATTCCTCAGCCGTGTCGCCTAGGATCTCGCGAACCCCGTCCTCGCCCGTCACCGCGTCGCGGTCGACGTGCGCCACGGGGAGAGCGGCGTGGGATAGCTTGTTGGCCGCGAACTCGCCCGCCTTCATGCTGTTCTGCCGGATCCGGAAAACGTAGGGCACGACGATGTCCGAGCCTGTGATCTGCTTGACCAGCTCCGCTACCTCCTTGAAGTAGACGTCCTCGATGTACTTCTTGCCTGTGATGGTGCGGAGATGCGTCAGCGATGGATCCGCGGCTGTAAGAAAGAAAGAAAAAGTCGTATATATAAAGCTTACCTTCAGCGTCATTGCCAGCCAGGAACTGCTCGGGAGACAGGGATGACTTATGCTTGACAATTCCATAGCCGTTGTGCTCGTAATCAGGCTGGGGGTTCAGCGTTCGGATGTCCTCGACCTTAATCTTAACCTCCAGGGGGTCGTGCACGTTGGTCGAGCCGCTAGCCCAGTCAATGTAGCCGTCCTCCTTGCCGTCCTTGGTGCCGTTCCACATGCCCATAAGGCCGGTGGTGGTGGAGGCAACAGCAGCAGCAGCCATGGTTGATATTTACAGAGAAAAGTCTAAGTGGGAAAAGGAGGGTGTATTATCACTTTGGCGAAGCAGATGAAGAACGAGCGCGATGATCAGTCAGGAGATATCCCAACAGCTGAGTTTGAGTCGCGAATGAACTTATATCACATTTCACAAATGCCACTACTCAAAAACATGGAACTTGTGAATCATTCTAGACGGCGCTTCGCGACACAGTAATCAGGCCACAAAACACTGAGTGCTATGGATTTGTGGATGGCAGGATCTGGGGATCTGGGGGAACAGGGGATTGCGGGATTGCGGGATTCGCGGACGATTCAGTGAGTTCCAGCCCTGAGGGAGAGGCTGGAAGAGCACGTTTGACCCAACGAGAGAAAAAAGTATTGCGAAAGCAGAATAGAGAAAAAGTCCGTCTTCTCAAATAGCTTGCGAAATAAATAATTCTGACAATTTTTATTTCTATTTCTGCAAGTATCATCGTACGTTTGGTATTTGCTTTCTCGCAGTCCTTACCCCTTATTTGTCTAAGCCTGCTTACTCGAGCTTGGAAACATCGGACCAGACCGAAGCAATGGATCACCACCTATCTGTCACAGATTCCCGCACGGGAAAGTCGTACACAATCCCGATCGAGGGGGACTACGTCCGCGCTGCGGATATCGCCCGGATCGGTGCTCCTGAGGGCAAGATAGACCTGGCAGCCCTGAAGGCCGCTCATCCTCTACGCGTAATCGACAATGGCTTCGCAAACACGGCATGCATGGAGTCAAGCATCACTCATATGTGAGTCTATCTATTACATCCTATTAACTTATTTACACCTGCTAACTATCAACTCAAATAAATAGTGATGGTCTACGAGGTACAATTCGATACCGGGACTTCCCCATCGAGAGCTTATTCCATCAATACATTTACGAGGATGTCATGCATCTCATTATCTGGGGCCATCTACCCAACGACCAAGAAAAGGCACACGTTCGGGAAGCTATGGCTGAGGCCATGAACCCCCCTCAGAGCGTTAAGGATGTGATTTCGGCATTCCCGTATGTTCCCCCAAACCCCTTTTAAACTCCTAAAACCCAGCATCACTAACTATTACCTCAGTCGAGATGCGGAAACCTTCCCCATGATCCTCGCCGGAATGAGCGCCTTCGCCGCCAGCGACAGCGTCATCTGCAAGACGCGGCACCAGCAGAGCGCCATGTTCCACGGGCACCTGGATGTGGCGGACGAGGCGCTGGTGCGGACGATCGGGTACCTGGCGACGACCATCTCGCTTATCTACTGCCACAAGAACGAGAAGCCGTGGAGCGCGCCGGAGCCGGGGCACAACCTGCTGGGCAACCTGCTGCGGATGATGGGCATCGCGGACCCCCAAGTAGAAAAGTGTCTGGCCAAGCTGTGGATCCTGTACGCGGACCACGAGATGACCAACTCGACGGCGGCAGTGCTGCACGCGGGCTCGACGCTCATCGACCCGGTATCGGCAGTCACGGCCGGCATCATCTGCGGCTATGGCCCGCTGCACGGCGGCGCCATCGACCTCGCGTACGAGGGCTTCCGGCAGATCGGGTCGCCGGAGCGCGTGCCGCCATTCATCGAGCGCGTCAAGGCCAGGGGCGGCCGGCTCTTCGGCTACGGCCACCGCGTTTACAAGACCCGCGACCCCCGCGTGTCGCTCATCGAGGAGCTGCTCGAGGAGCACCGTGACGCCGTCGAGGCCAACCCCTTGCTGAGGGTCGCCATGGCCGTCGACAGGTACGCCAACCAGGACGCGTATTTCATCGAGAGGGGCCTCAAGGCCAATGCAGACCTTATGGGTTGCTTCCTGTACACGGCTATGTAAGTACCTAGGTAGTCTGCGACCCTGCCGCGCGTCGACCTCCCCGCGACGTGCCAACCGGATCTTATCTAGGGACTCGCTGCTAACATCTCCGTCTTTTCTCACAGGGGCTTCGACACGGATATGATCATCGCCATCACCATCCTCTCCAGAGTTCCAGGCGCGCTGGCGCATTGGCGCGAAAGTCTGAGTGAGCTTCCCTTAACCAACCCCGCCTTTTCCTCCCCTTGTCCTTTGCCTCGCTAATGCCTTAACGTCGCCATCGCTAACACGTCGAGTAGCGCAACCCGTAAAGCTGTGGCGACCTCAGCAGAAATACAAAGCACCCCTGGCCAACTAAAAGGGGGGAATACGCCTAGACCACTACTCCAGATACCCCTTTGCGAAAAGGAAAACAAACATGCCTTGTGTAATGATGATAGGATATGGGCATACATCGTAAAAAAAGCCAAACCTCTTGCATATGTCAAATAGTTGAATTGTATATAGAACCCGGCTACCCAATAATACCATTGAAGCTTATATAGACTACGTCAGCGTCGTTTGCTTTACCTAACTCACTATATTTCTACCCGGATTTTCGACTGTCTTTTCTTGCGTGCGCCATGCAGGAGAATGGTCGTACAGCACCATTTTTAGCAAAAGTGATGTCGAACCCGGTTAAAGAGCAATATTGGCCTTCTAGAAGCTCTTTTTCATATAGGCATGATGATGACAACAACAGAACAGCGCGGTGAACTGTCTTCCGACGCCACCCTACCATTATTGAGGCTGGGGGGAAAAGATGTTATCAGCTTGGCTAACTTGTATTCACGAAAGCGCGGAGGCGGGAGGGCGGGGGAGGGGACCTGAAAGAACTCGGCATGGGGCGATTCGCTGATCCTGACCGACCTGGTGGAAGAGTTCGTCACATCTTCAATCTTCCGATCCTCCAAACCAGCGCACCCGATGACCCGAACGCACGCTTTTCCAAGCTAACCCTCCAAGATTCAGCCCCAGATACCTACCCACCCACCTGACCGTCGTTGGCGCCCCGGGTAGAGCAAATTTCGATAAAATCCAGGGGTACGGGTATGGGACAAGGGGTAGGGAAAGTGAGGGGGTGTGGGCGTGTGCCTACGGCAAGGCGGGCCAACCGAAGGGCCCTGTCGCCAATCTTATTGTCTTAGATGTCATTGGAAGCGAGCTACTGCTGATGCAACGGTCGTAAATTTATCCTAAATTATAGACCTTATCATCATGCAGGTTGCGGGATTGCAGGATCGGTATGAATGTGACATCGTCCCGTTCAGCCGGAGTTGTTGGGTGGTGGTGATGTTGTGGGTTGGAGCGCAAAGAAAAAAAAGGGGGGGTGGAGGAGATGGGGAAGATCTACTTTCACCTAGGTGTGACTTTTCTCGTTTCTTATTATCCCGGCCAGCTTACGTAGTCGCGATCTTATGAAAATCTACACTCCGGGGGGGGGGGTGTAGATTTAAAAGTAACTTGATAACTGATAGAGGATAGATCCGCTCGCGGGCGGAGTTCCGATTCGATATGAAACTCTGAATCAACGTCGTATTTCCAGGCTGTCAACGATCAGACACGCACAACACACCCATAATTCACCCAAATTTTTTAATCCAACCGCTGCTTAGCGACGACACACCCAGGTGCGAGAGACTCTAATCCCGATTACGTTCTTGCATTATGCGCTGCAGCACATCGTGCTATACTTTCTCTTCTCTCAGTCCCCCAATCCCGTATTCCTTCAATCCAGGACTGATCTGCCCACGGTCTCGGTCAGCCGCGAGCTGAATTCCATTTTCATTCTAGAGCGAAATGGTCTCATCATAGATCGTTTTGGGGACCTCAGATGCTATGTACACTGCCTTAGGTAGGCAATGTACACATTAGAGAGTCGGTTAGAATGGTAAATCATACCTTCCTTGCTACCGCTTATATGATTCATCATGGGAGAAACTGAACTTACCCAGTCAATCACTGCCAGATCGCGAGATCACGCGCCACTTTCAAACAGAGGGCATGATTAGCCCTGTAAACCTTGTCCATTCAGAAATGCCTTTCTTCGGTTCGAGCTTAAGGCGGACGGTAACGATGCTTTGGGTATGGCAATCCACGGGTCCAGTTGTACGGAAGTGTCATCGGTAATTGTAGCACAGAGATAAGGTCGGCCGATGAAGCTTACTTACCTTATGTACCTATCCCCTGAGGTGTGAGGGATATGTAGGGCTGGGTTCGTCTGGACCATATTTGTAGGATGACGGCTCAAGTAACGGTGGGTTGAGATTCAAGGATCACTGCTACGCCGCGCTGATCCCGAATCTCCCGCTCGACATAGATGTTGTGCCTGACTGGAACCCCCTGGCCCCCTGTCGCGGGATGACTGGATGACTGGATCACTAGTCCAACAGCTCATCGAAAGCCTAGACTCGTCCTTCTCTCATGTACCTGCCTGCTCTTGTCAGCAAAGGGGGGTCTGGTCAAACCATCGCCTTAATCGGCCCTGTGCTGTCAAGCCCATCAGTGGCGCCAAGAACTCCCCGAGAGGCGAAGAAAATAAAGAAAAAAAACGGTCCCCGTCATAAGCCACAATCTAGGCTTTATTCCGTATCGAATGTGTCGTCCGAAGGGCCGACTGCAAGCAAAGCAAGTTGCCTTCCGAAGGGTGCGAGGGGGGCGTACGAGTTCTAGTACCCCATCTACCGAAGGCCGTCCGTCGGTCTAGACGAGCTATTATCG
This sequence comes from Hypoxylon sp. FL1150, assembly GCA_022495205.1. Classification (NCBI taxonomy): domain Eukaryota; kingdom Fungi; phylum Ascomycota; class Sordariomycetes; order Xylariales; family Hypoxylaceae; genus Hypoxylon; species Hypoxylon sp. FL1150. The sequence goes on along the minus strand of MU376261.1, from coordinate 131,209 downwards.
CTTGCTGATAAGTCTGCTGCTGCTACTGAGTGACGTCCCTTGGACGACCTTGGACGAAGTTTGGTTATAATTCTTAGAAGATGCTCAACGCGCCGGGAATTTCTTCAAAGGGTGCGTGCGTAAAAGGAGAATAAACAATCTCTCAACAAAACGTGGCTACTGCCTGCTTTCTGCTGCTGCCGCCGCCCCCCGGTACACAACCTACAACCAACCGGATTCATTGCTGGCTGCATCCCAGCCACACATGCAAGCCATGGAAGAAAAGAAGGATACCATCGTCGCCCAGAAGGACATATCCGCTGCGATTCCCGACGCCGACCCACTGACGGCGGCGGCGGCGGCAGCAATGGACGAGCCCAAGCGCCCCAGCGAGCTCAGCGGCGACACTATCGTTACCGTCATCGACGCCGGGTCAGATTCGGAGCACGAGCAGAGGGGGTCCACGGACGACACCACCACCGCCATCCCGCCCCGGTTTTCGGTGTACAAGCCCTGGCAGAAGCGGCTGATCGTGCTAAGCGCCGCCTTCAGCGCCCTCTTCGCCTCGTGGACCGCCCAGATCTACCTGCCCGCGCTCAACATTGCGGCGTCCGACCTGAACGTCTCTATTACCAGGATCAACTTGACCGTCACCAGCTACATGATCCTCCAGGGCGTCACGCCCATCTTCATCGGCGGGTTCGCGGACAGCGGGGGACGCCGGCCGGCCTACCTGGCGTGTTTCGTCCTGTATATCGTCGCCAACGTGGGTCTGGCGAAGTCCGACAGCTACGGGAGTCTCCTCGGCCTGCGGTGTTTCCAGTCGGCGACCATCTCGGCGACCCAGGCGCTGTGCCAGGGCGTCGTGGCGGATATTGCGACTAGTGCGGAACGTGGGCAGTACACTGCCTTCATCGCGGTCCCAGTGACGCTCGGACCGAGTTTGGGACCCGTGATCGGCGGTGCTATCGCTCAGTATCTAGGATGGCGCGCCATCTTTTGGTTCCTGACCGCTTGTGCCTTCGTCAACCTCTTGGTCCTTGTCAGTTTCTTCCCAGAGACCTGCCGCAAAGTCGTCGGTGACGGATCTATCCTCCCGCGCAGACGTAATCAGACTCTATTACAGCTATGCCAAAACCGCCGTACCAAGAAGACCGCATCAGACTCCGAGAGCAACACCCCCGAGGCTCCCGCAGCCGAGGCCCCCAAGATCAACTTCGCGTGGCGCAAGTTCCTCACGTCCCTCGTGCTCCTCTGCGAAAAGGAGCTCAGCCTGCTCTTCCTCTATGGCGGGTTCGTGTTCGCGGGCGTGTACGCCGTGGCGACGGCGGTGCCGACGCTCTTCGCGGACCTGTACGGCTTTGACGGGTTCAAGGTCGGGCTCATCTACCTGCCGATGGCGGTGGGCTCCATCTTCTCGGTCGCCGTAGTCGGCAAGGGCATGAACTGGAACTACCGGCGGCACGCGCGGCGGCTGGGCATCGCGGTGGACCGCGACCGGCAGATGGACCTGGCGGCTTTCCCGATCGAGCGCGCGCGCATCGAGGTCGCCATCCCGCCCCTGGTCCTGAGCATGGTCGTCATCACCGCCTGGGGCTGGGCCGTCGAGAACCGCGTCTCCGTCGGCGTCGTCTGCGTCCTCGTGTTCCTGCTAGGCCTGGGCCTTGTTAGTACCACGAGCGTCTTCAACGCGCTTATTGCTGATGTGCGCCCCGGGAAGACGGGGGCCGCGAGCGCGGCCAATAATATCATAAAGTTCCTGCTCGGCGCCGCGATGGCCGCCGCTATCGACCCGCTGATCCGGTCCGTGGGGCCGGGGAAGGCGTACTCGATCATCGCCGTGCTGTACGTGATCCTGTCGCCTTGTCTGTATCTGATCGTTAAGAAGGGCATGCGGTGGCGCAAGGAGTTAGCGGAGAAGGAGGGTGAGGAAAGTACGGGATAAGAAAACGCAAGGATATAGAGATGTATATGATACCTGGATTTTCTGGATGATATTATAGGGGATATAGACTTCCATACATTAGGTAGAGACAAGAATTAGTAAACGTTCCACCATCATGCCACCGTAGAGGCACCGTCCTTGTGTTGCTAACCTTTCATTCGTGGATTAATGCTTGTGCCGCATGCACGGAACAAGTTTATTTGCGCGGGGTGAAGCCTCAATTGAATCCTTTATCTTTATACAGATTTCAGTCAGCATCGACTCGTAAAACTGCATTCGGGTATAACGGCATCACCAAGCAGCTTTTATGCGCCAGCATGTACCCATGCAGAGATAGCTCAATGTGCAGCTCTTCTGATAACCCCCATCAGTTACATGTATAAACGTCTAGCAAGCGGAATGAGTGTAGAGTTGTTAGCATCTCACCAATCACGACAATGGTGGCAGGGGGTAACAAGCGCCACGATTGTCAAACGGATATACGGCACACAAGCTTGATGCAATCGGAAACACGCCCCCATCGTTTTGTGATATATCAATCTGACATGCACAACCGGGATCAATCAAGCAAAGTAGCTCACGGAAAGGATTCGTAAGGTGGAATCGCACTTCTCCCCGGGTACATAGTCTCGATATCCTCGCCGAAGAAAGATCGAAAATATCTCTACTGTAGATCAACAGCACGAATGCAATCATATATCCAATTCCTACAATGATCAAGAGACGTTTTCTTTTTTTCCATGTATGAGCCCCTTGGACATGCCCCAATATCAGTCTGGGCCATGTCCAAATTCAACGAGGTTATGTACGTAGAGGCTACTAGCAGTGGGAAATCTGTTACATTCAGGACTTTCTGCTTTCCTAAAACCGGGCGGATGCACCGTCGTCATCCAGGCGTTCCTTTCGAAAGAGCGCTGGATGTCTCGCTCTGAGTCCGGTCTTAGAGGACTAGATCTCACGCCGGTAGTTAGTAGTCATGGGTTATTGTCGGACCAGACGCCCGAGATCTATTAGGAGATACCGAGTCGTGTTTGTACAGATTCTAGGGATAAAGAAAAGGTTGGCGTAATCATGGAGATCAACTACGAGCCGTCGACGTCAATGTACACCGGTACTCACTATTCGACGACCCCTGATCGTGTTTGTGTTAGTGTCTACTTGGTTCAAGCTCACTTCATTGCGCTGCTACTCCTAATGTGGCAAAAGCCATCTGGTGGACCTCATAGCCAACTAATTGCTTTCTAGGTCAACCATCATTATACGATCTGACCACTCTGATCGCCAACCCTCACGTCAACGTTATCGACTCAACGACTCCCACACGCAACTCGTCATGCGTCTATCTCCCTAGGCGCCCACCTCTACAACTTTCTCTACGAGAATGAGAACTATGTACCATATCCTAGGCCCTGATGACGAAAGTGACGATGCTGGAGCGCTTTTGGACTGAACTCTCACAAGTGTCGCTGTCGTGGAATGGCTATATAATGTCGATGGTCCACAAACTTTCTAGTTCAGTCCATGGTCAGTCATGGCGCACATTCCAACCCTTCTTTTATGATTGAGCGTTACACTAAGACATCTATTGCCTTCCTCGACTAACTCAACTTTAGAAAAACCAAGCAGCTGACTCCCGGGTGATCTTAAAGACACGTCGAGAGGCGGCTAGGGCTCGGGGACCATAGTTCATGGCAGACTTTACGGATGAGATTTCCAGTAAGGGGTATTGGGAGAGAGGATGCTAGCGTAGGGAGGTAGATGTCGAGTGGAAGAGTAAAATACAAGTAATCGCTCAGCTTAGAACCTGGAGGAATTGATGATGATGACGATGATATTCTAAATGATAGCGGCTTGTATTCACCATCTGTCTACCTTAGGTAATCAACCATCGTTGCATTTGCACATTATTCACTCTGGTGACAGGTAGGTATGAAAAGAGGTTTTTCTTAAATGTAACGCTGTGACACAGTGCCCCAGACAAAAGAACACCTCATGTGATGATTACTTCTTCTTACCCCATATCCCATCAAGATACTCCTTAAGCTTACCAGGCACCTCGTCGTCCAAAGCAAGCATCGTGCCAATCCAGCCGTCGGGTCTCAAGACCACAACACCACCGTTTGCGCTACTGATCCCATAGCGCCGATACGCCTCATTGCCACCTTCGACATCGTAATAAACACATCCAAGCGGGTTATTTCCCAGCTGCTCGTACGGCGAGGGCCCGCGGTCGGGCAGGATCGTTATGTATCTCAAGCGCCCTGTCTGAAGTAGGCCATGAAAATACGGATCGCTCAATCCTTCATAAGCTTCTGCCGATATAGCGGGCCTTCGATCAGCTACCGAAGGAGTTGCAGCGAATATGATCATGTTGAAACACGCCTCGTTTGGAAGCTCGCGTATGAGTCTCGTGGCCTCGAATGTTCCCGGGCGGTAAAGCGTGATATCCGGTCCTCGCATCCCCGGCTTGACCGGGGGCGTCGAGTTGCAAGTGAATGAGCCATTCACGTTCAGCGGATTTCCCTCCTGAACGTCGTAGAATATGCCCAATCCGCTACTAAAGGAACCAGCCTGTTCCATGAGTTCCCCTAAAACTACGTTGACGTCGGCGGCTGGATCGCCCTGCCAGCCTTCCGGGAGGCGGTTCGTCATGAGCCGACTGATGTCCCGATCGTACTGGATGAGCCGCTGCACGTTGGGCAGCCGCTCTACTTGGTACGTCTCGAGGAGTTTGGGGCTCGCATCGCCGCTTAGTACGAGTCTCAGCTTCCAAGCGAGATTGACCGCGTCGTGGATGCCGGTATTCATCCCCTGAGCGGCGCCCGAAGAATGGGTGTGGCAAGCATCGCCGGCGAGGAAAATACATCCGTCATGGAAGAACCTCTGAGCTACACGCTGTCCCACCGTGTAAATCGTCCACCAGTCGACACGGTCGAATTCGATGTCGAAGGGCTTGACGGCAGCGATTGCCTCCTTAACGGCGGCCGCTTCGTCGAATTCCGAGTACGCTTTGGCTCGATCCTCGGTGAATGCGTAACCTATCCGTGTGGCCCCGTGATCTAGCGCAGCCCAAAGCACATTTCCATGTGTCGGAGACTCAATCGAGCAGTAGGTGCGTGGTTTCGGTAAATTCGTGGTTAGCTGGCCGTCTATTCTCACCCACTTGTCCTCGCTTTTAGACCCTTCGAAGGGGATGCCGAATAGCTGCCGAACCGACGAGCGTCCTCCGTCGCAACCTATTAAGTACTTGCACCTCACCGCCTCGTGAGTTCCATCGCGATGATTGAGAAGAACAGCATTAACTCGGTGATCTGCTAGAGGGACCGCATGGTCAACCGAGGCGGATGTGAGTTCGACGGGCGCTTCCACCTGCACGTTATGCATTTTCATCGCGTTTCGAAATATCTCTTCCTGGAACTTCTGTCTAAGGACGAGGGCGAAATCGAAGGCCGTGTCTTTCATGTGATTCATGAAACTCCAGCCGCGGCCGGGAACCTCTTTGCCTTGAGCATTGTAAGTGGCCGTGTCGCGGCAAGCGAAGCAGCTCTGCAGTAACCCATCAGCGAGACCCAGCTGGTCAAGCATCTCGCTCGTCCGGGGGAAAAGCGTGATAGCGCGGCCGTATGCATCCTGTATGGACTTGGCATGTTTCTCGATGATGCGGACGGAGACGCCCCCGAATTTAGCGAGCTGAAAAGCCGTGATCAGACCCACTGGCCCGGCCCCGACGATTAGGACATCAACGCTTGCGCCGCTTTCTTGCATTGTCCCGGGTGGTAAGATGGTACGACGAATGCATGAGTAAGAGCGAGGGGAGAACGTGGGATGATATTCTTTGAAGCGATATAATGGGCCCCTTTGGAGTAGAGACTCAATGACCTACCTGTTTTGTAAGTCGTTGAATGTTTATCTAGGCCCTCCTCAATTGTTGCTAGCTAGCCGCCCAAGATAAATCGGACAGGCCGACAGACGATAAGGAGCTATAGAATCGGAAGTGCCCGAGACCTGTCTGCTCCATCTAAATTGAGGCCGGCTCGTCAGGTCCCACGTCAGACATACATGGCGCCCATATAGACTGTCGTGAGTAATGACATGTCATTATTATTCGGATTTACACTGCCTTGATCGGCGCATCACTCGCGTTGTGCATGATCTAGCAGACGAGGGCGAAATAAGTGATAAGTGATGGGATGATTCAGCCATAAGGTAGCACAGGAGGAGCTGAAACGCTGAAACAGGATTGCTCCATAGCTCTCAGCCATTCAATGGTGCCGTATGCAGCCACTCCGCAGCAAGATGCGTGTTGTGTGGAGGTCGAGAGGTCGAGAGGTCAACGGGCAAGCATCTTGGGGGTTTCACACAAGATACGATCCCGGAATTCTAACACCATTGGATGATCATTGTGTATGCAACTATGAGGAAGCTCTTATATCAGGGTCCTTATGTCAGCAAGTGTGCAATTAAGAGATTTTTATGAGATAAAACATTGACTAAAAACTACCTAGGTAGGAGGTAGGGATGGATTCCTTGGTATCGTTCCAGGGCAATCCACCCAAATATTGGTGTTAGGAGATGCCCCGCACACGTCATCGTCTACTAGATCGGGCGGTGCCTGGAGCTTGGTTTGCTGGAGCTCTGACGCAGCTGTTTCGAAGTTGAGACTTGATACTTGGTATAACAGAACCAACTTATTTCTCAGCCAGATTTCCAGTTTTTGCTTTTCTCTCCTTCAAGTCACATCCACAATATAACAATTTAATATACTGAGATCTACAGTACATCCATCAAACATGTTCGGCATCGGAAGGGACAACGACGACGACCGACGAGGAGAGAGACAGCAAGGTAATGCCCCGCACTACAATGTTCAATGTTCTGTTCAAGACCCAGATCAGCAAGCTAACCACTCCCAATGTAACGTAGATTTCGGCGGCAACAGTGAGTAGCTACGCATATAGATCTTTCATTTACTCCGGTGTATCTTAATATGTATCTAACCTATCCACCCGACTACCAGTGACCCAAGGCGGTTCCTACGGCGCCGGCGGGGGCTACCCCCGTGACGACGACGACGACCTGCGCGGGGCCTCGGAGCACGCGAGCCGGCACGCGGGCAGCTCCGGTGACAGCGACTTCTTCTCGGGCCTGCTGGGCTCGCTCAGCCAGAAGAAGCAGTCGCTCGCCCAAGAGGACCTCGACGAGGAGGACGCCGTGAAGCAGCACAAGCGGTTCTTCGAGAAGGACGACGATGACGACGAGGCCGACGACAAGAGCATGGGCTCAGCGGCCGCCATGCAGGCGTTGAAGATGTTTACCGGGGGCCAGAGCGGCAGCACGCAGGTATGGGAACTAACTACAACCTCTGGGGAGCTTCATCCACTCTTCAATGGATTTGTCTAGAACTACCTAGGTAGGTAGAGCTCATCAACTGACTGGTTACCCGCGCAGGAGACGTCCAGCCAGTCCGCTTTCGTTGGTCTGGCGATGGCACAAGCCAGCAAGGTACGTATCAGATATAGTCATGCCCCAGCTTTAATTCGATAGCTCATATAGAGGGCATGCTAATACTTCCGATCACCTCCACAGCTCTTCGACCAACAGGCATCCCAGGGCAAGGTCTCCAGCGACAGCAGCAAGGACTCGGCCGTGATGAAGGCTGGCGAGATGGCCCTGAAGATGTACATGAAGAGCCAAGGAGGAAGCTCGGGATCCTCGAGCCTGCTCGGTCTGGCGTCTAAGTTCCTATAGGAGAAGGTAACTAGGCACTAGACCAAGAGGTAGGTAGGGGGCGTGTTCGAGCCCGGAGCAACGACTGGCTTGACGGGCGCCGAGAAGTCGAGCGACCATACACAGGTGACATTTGGAAATGAGGGGGAGGAGACAGGGAAGAAATTTTCCTTTCTCCAATGTGCGTTAGGTAGTCTTCGACTAGTGACCCTGAAATTGCAACGGGAATTATACTACCTAACTTATCATCAATCATATGTTTGACATGAATTGATAAATGAGGGGATCGAGATTGTACAACCTCAACGCTGAGGTCCGGTCGGTACCTACTGGGACAGAAAGGGCCAGACCGGCGAGTAGATGGTGGTAATAGAGTATGAACGCAGCCAATCAGGGGTGCAGCGCATTCATGCCCGAATATGTTCCGTGCCGGCATAGGACTACAATCGCCACGGCCCCTACCGAATCCATACCACGGGACTTCTGCCGGTCCCCCGGCAGTAGGCGGCCCGGGAATACCTACCTACCTAGGTAGACATGGTAAACGTGGTAAAGGCAGTGCGGTGCATGTACTATTATCATAGGCTTGTCAATATACCATTTTTTCTTTTCCTTTTTCAAACATTATTTCTACTTTCGATGGGAGAGATCAGGAGTCATTGATTTGTAATTCTAATTCTTCAGCCATAGAAGCAGATGCAAGTAAGCAGAAATAAACTCCATATTAGCATTCTCAACTCTTTCCTCGTAATGATATCATCGTATACATCTAAGGAGATAAGCCAGAGCCACCGCTGTCCCATTTTGTTGCCTGTGAGATGTCCCCGCGAGAAGGGAAAGCCGTTTGAACCAGATTCCATTTCCCCAGGTATCTCCATGAATCGAAATAATAACAAAATGCCCCAGGAGATAAGCCAAGTCGTCAAAGTGATATGGTATTCGTAAAGAGGCCCATCACATCAGATAAGTAACCTTGTTTTTTTTGTCATAACACCATGCCCGAAATCCCACACGTCCGTAATACACATTTCATTTGCCTCAAGAAATATCTGTATGCGCCGTACACCCCGAGGTCTGTTGGTCTATAACACCGGTTTCAACTGGGACGTCGTTGATTAAACCTCAAAAGGTTCACCACTATTCTACCATAGACATGGGTGGTGGTCCATGGCCAGGTCCAGAGTTGTGATTGCTAGCTACGCCACTAGAATTTTTCTTCTTTTCTTTCTTCGCCCATCGGAGACCGCAAGCGTTGCAAAGCGTTTTGGGACCTTGAGGTCCTTTCCTCCATTCAGGGGAATCGAGCGTGCCTAGTATATGTTAGTGGCGCCGTCATCATAATCCCACTCATCTAATAGCATTTACATACCACAATCAGTGCAGACGTATTCCTCGGCAACTTTAAGCTTCTTCTTTTTGTCTCCCGTTCTAGGATCTCTGTCGATCGGTATCGCTATGCCAACGTCGCCCTTGATCAAGGTTGGACTAGAATTACCAGTCGTGATTCCGCGACTTCTCTCCCCCTCCACGTATCTTAGACCGGTCAGCATTTCGATAGTGTCCGTATGCGATGCACCTTCATATCTGGCCATCTTGTCTCGAATGGAATCCGGTCGATTTCCTGCAGTCACCCCCTCAAGGTTTTCCCTCGTCAACGCGATGTTAAGCGTCGTCGGTCTCTCCGGAGGGGGCATGGCATGCGAATCTGCACTCGTGTGGTTGTATTTCGCGGGACTCTGCGAGGATGTCAACATCGTATCCTCCGATGCTGCGATATCTGATCGACCCTCCTGGCTAGCCAGCCAACTCTGTTGAGATGCTTCCTCTTCTTCCTCTTCCCTTCGAAGCTCTGCAATCCGGCGTCGGAGTCTCTCATTCTCGATCTTATGCTCCAGGAAAGAGTCCAGCAATGATGCATTCTTGGTCGGATATGGCCGTGACATCATAAATACGGCTTGGCAGAAAGGAGATTGGTTTTCCGGGTTTGGCGCAAATTTGGCAGCGGCAATGTGAGCATGGCCAACCGATTCGAATATGGCATAGTTGCCATCCTTCTTCCTGAAACGGTAGAACATGCGCAGTGGGTTCCCCGTAGCTATACATTCGTTCATTTCGGAGGTGAAGGTTCCTAGGTCGTCGGGGTGGATAAGGTCCTTTATAAATCGGTCGACAAGCTCGTCTAAGCCGTACGCCGTCAAGGCCAGCACGCTTGGCGACGTATACTTAATTCTCCCATGGGCATCTAGTATTTGAAGGAAGTCCTTCAGCTCCTCGACAACTTTTGCGGGCCAATTCCTCCTCTTGGTGAACTCGGTTAAGGTACTTCCTTGTGAAGTCGGCCCGGCGGGGGCAATGAAGGTCGGGGTCATTGCGCTCGGCGGCGGCGGAACCGGACTATCGCCCGCGCTCGACGCGAACTGCGCAGCGTCATTTTGGACGAGCCCAGCTTGAGGGTTCGTATTTGCGGATATCGGTGGGAACGGCTGTGGCGGAGGAGCTGTTATGTCGTTTAGATCTAGGGTCATAGGGAGGCCATCGAAATTTGAGAACATGGAGTTATCATAGAGTGGCATCATATCATTCTGGCCGTTGGTAGTCATCTGATGCAGAGCGTGGCATATTAGTCCGGGCAGAGGGACGGAAGGTGAGGGACTAGTGGCATTTGTGGTGGTCGAGCTAGTGCTTTCTGAATAATGCTAGTACTTGGCACTCACTTGGTTCATTGTAACCGGCGAAGTGAAGTCGAAGATGTTATTGGAATTTGAATGTGGTCCGTGGTCCATGATAGCGGTAGTGGGTCGTAGCGGCGACCACGGCGGCAAAGTGAAGGTGATCTGTATTCGAATGCGACGTAAGGGTAGTGATTTTTGCTGGGAAATGGAGAGCACCCGTGTCTTTGCAACGAGAGCATCTGGTTAATCGAACAAAGGAGAACAGATAAAATCAGTTATCGAGGGCGGCAGTTCCGGTTCCGCAGCTTTGCCAGATTGAATAAAATAGGAAAAAAATCGAGAATGACAATGTACATTGGCAAATCTGGCCGAGGCGCGCCGATGACGATATGGGATATTGGTTGAATACGGTAAGGATATGTATGGGACTTTCACGATCGGTAGAGCTTAAAGAGCTGGAGCTGGCAAAGCTGGGAGATCATAGGTCAGGTATCATGTCGGATACCATGTAGGATGAAAGATTGATAAAGGGGGGCATGGGGGAGGGGAGGGGAAGGATCCAGGGCATATCGAAGGAACTAGATGGGATTTCACTTTTCTCGATTAACAAATTGGATTGCCGTGTGACCCTGAATGGTACTTTTACATCTAGGGAAGGTGAATATCCGACTATCCCTCTGTTTCTTACGTACCGTACCCCACTGACCCTACGTCAGAAGCCAAGATCAGGGAAGGAAGATCCTCAAGTTCGTTCTAGACGATCAACTACCTAACCTAGGTAGGTGCTTAGCTGATGCAGTGATGCAATGTGGTCAATATTCCACATATCTATTTTTTTCTTCTTTACCCTGTCCATAGGTCTGGCGGTTTTCAAAATGTTCCATATTAAAGATCCAAGATCTATTTGTACCAGGAAATCATACATTATGATATCGAACCAGAAGGTGTGATTTCTGGTTTATCACATAAGATTATGTAGTTAGAAAGAAACCCATGCCGGGAGGGCGGATGTAGGATCCACGCCAGGGTCTGATGCTGCTAGCCGCAGGCATTAGTACCTGAGGTACTTGCGGCTAGGCAGGTCCAACGGGTACCGTCCGGGCCTGTCCTGGTCTCGTCGAAAGTTCCGTCGAATCCCCTAGGCAGAAGTAGGTGAAGTAGGTACCAGCTATAAGGTAATCTAAGAAAAAGGCGTTTAATGATATTTAATGATATATTCTATTTTCTTCGTGCTCTTCTGGTTTTGCTGTTCTTGCTGTTCTTGCTATTCTTGCTGTCCTTGTTATTTTTGCTAGGTAGGTATTCTTGCTGGTTTTGCTGATCTTACTGGTACCTCTGTATACCTAATGTCCACGGTGTGATTCTTTTGGCCCGGACCTTTGTACCTAACTTAAACAAGCCAGGCGAGTCATAACTCGGGAGACTGCACACTCCAACGCGTTTTCCCCTCTAAAAATTGCATCACGACGCGTCTTCTACAAACCATCTTCCGGACGGAGGACTTCTGCCTTGCACATCACATCTTCGACCGTGATTTAAAAAACCAACTAAACCATTTACATTTGTACTCCTCACAGTCAATTTCATCCGCAAACCACCTACGCCGAGTATTTCATTTCCTCTGTATCATTGAACCATCGATTACCTACGCGAACCCCCCATACCCACCCACGGATTATGGGATGATTCCATCCTAGTCCACACCTACCAGTCCACGACCGCCAGGACGCTAATCTGCCACCATGTCTATGATCGATAAGCTGTACATACAGGGCGTCCGCTCCTTCCAACCCTTCAATTCACAAAGCATACGGTTCGAGACGCCTTTAACTCTCATCGTTGGATGTAATGGTTCGGGTAAAACTACTATAATTGAGTGCCTCAAATATGTCACTACCGGCGAGCTACCTCCCAACAGCAAGGGAGGTGCCTTCATCCACGACCCTAAGCTTTGCGGAGAACGCGAGGTTAGAGCACAGCTCCGACTCAAGTTCCACGCTCCCCCGGATTCAGTGTACACCGTCACCCGTAGCATACTGCTTACCATGACGAAATCAAAGCGAACGCAGAAGACTCTCGAGTCAACCTTCCTCAAGGAATGGGAAGGCGATTCGGAATCGAAATCGTCCAAGAATTACAACATCAATTCAGAAACCTCCGTGGCACTGGGCGTGTCTCCAGCTATCCTCGAGGCTGTCATATTCTGTCACCAGGACGATTCCCTATGGCCCATGAGCGAACCCGGCGTCCTCAAGAAGCAATTCGATGAGATTTTCGAGGCGATGAAGTATACCAAGGCGATCGAGAACATGAAGTTGCTACGGAAGAAACAAGGAGAACGACTGAGGGAGTACAAAATTCTTGAAGGTCAAGAAAAGGTGAACAAGGGACAGGCCGACAAGTGTGATAAAGAGATTAGGGAGTTACAAGCTGCCATTGAGAGCAAGTCGAAAAAGTTTGAAGACGTAGTGAGGGAAAGAGAAGAGGCAGAAGAGCAGGCTCGAGAGCTAAAGAAGCAGGCCAACAGTTACCTAAGCATCGTCAACGAACTAGAAAGCAAGACCCGCGAACTTGGGTATCAGCAGCGGAAGCTAGACGAGACAAAGTCCAGGATGAACGAAATGGACGAGTCGGACGAATATTTGCAGAACACCCTGGCCGAGTACGAGAAGCGAGTTGAGGAACTATTCCAAGAGCGCCGGGAGAATATCAAGCAATACAATCAGTACGAGGAAGATCTAAAAAAGTCGCGTAGCGACATGAATGACCAGCTGGCACAGAAGGGTATGCGCCAATCCGAGAAAGCAACATACGAACGCCAGCTTGACTCTCGTGTCGAACATATTCACGACGCAGCCAAGTTGCATAGCATTCGTGGCTTTGAAGGAGATTTAGATAATCGCAAGGTCCAGTCATTTCAGGAGCGAATCCAGAAGCTTTTAGCAGATAAAGAGCGCGAACTCGAGAACCAACGGTCGGAAAACCTCAAGGAGCTGGAGAGCAAGACAGCTATTATCCATGACTTGGAGGGCCAGAAAACTCAACATGCACAAAATCGCAAGCTAGCAAAGGAAACCATTACCAGGATCGAAAAGCAAATTGCAACTCTGCAAAGAAATTTTAACTCGATCGATGTTGACGAAGGAGGCAAGGCTCTACTTGAAGATTCGTTTAGAGATGTGGAAAAGCAGCTGAAGCAGGCATCACAAGAATTTCAGAATGCTGACTTCGATTCGAGATTGCGACAGGAAAAGGAGAAATTAGAGGAGCTCAACTCCAAGAATGCAAGACTTCGCAACGAGCTCAAGGAGTCCACCGCGTTTCTTTCCGACCGCGCGGAGCTTGACCTTCGTACGAAGGAATTGGCCGAGAACAAGCGGAAATTGGACACGCTTATTAGTACGTGCAGAGATATGCTCTCTACCATGGTTAATAGCTCGTGGGAGCCTTCGACCATCGAACGCGAGTTCGAGGAGGCGGTGGAGGCGAAGACCCGGACGTACGAGGAGTCGGTCCGGAAGCGTGACAAGGCTGCCCAGCAGCTCGAACAGGTGCAATTCACGCTCTCAGCCTCTAAGGCAAGAGCCAAGAAGCAGAATGAAGAGATGGAGCAGTGCAAATCGGCAGTGTTCAAAGCGCTCGAAGAAACGGGTTTCGAATCCAAACCGAGAGTCGATGCCCTTGCTAAGCATATTGAAGACATCGAAGATGAAATACTCGTTATGGAGAAGGATCTGTCTCTTTTTGGACATCTCAACAAATACTACCTAGAGTGCCAGGAAGAAGTGGACAAGCGTAACCGCTGCAAACTTTGTGATCGCGGTTTTGTTGATGTTCATGAGAAGTCGCGAGTCCTGAAGAAAATCAAGGAGGCACTTCGAGACACAAAGAAAGAAAAAATGAAGGAGGATTTGGAGGAGTCCAGAGAGTGCTTAGAGACTTTACAGAAAGTCCGTCCCCAAAGCGACACGTATCACAGACTCTCGTTATTGAAGGTAGATACCGATAGAGAGATTCAGGCCGCAGAAGAAAAGGAGAAGACAATGGTCCGAGATGTAGAAATGATGGATGAGGAAGTCCGGAAACATCAAGATGAGAAGCAAGAATTGGAGTCGGTGAGCAAGGCGGTTTATAATATTGCTCAGACGTATAAAGAGATCATAAGCGGCGAGTCTCAGATTGAGCGACTTATGTCGCAGCAGCAGTCAAGCGGTGGGGCTCGGAACCCACAAGACATCCACGAAGAGCTAGAAAGATGCTCTGAGCAGACTGGAGCTCTGGACAGCAGCATATCCAAGCTCCTGGGCGACAGGCAACGTTTGCGAGAGCTGATAAGCAAACTTGAACTTGAACAGAGCCAGCTGAAGAACGATATCAGTGATGCAGTCCGGAAGCTCGAGAAAAAGAAGGGCTTTAAGGACCAGATCCAGGATCAAAAGGACGAGATGAACAAGCAAAAAGAGTTGATCCAGGAAGCGGACAAGCAAGTAGGATTGATCGAGCCAGCGATCTCCAAAGCCAAGGCCGTAAAAGAAGATGCTCAGCAAAAGGCACGCGCAAAAGAAAAGAAGGTTGCCGAAGAACGGGATGGGCTTGCGGCATCCATCAACGAACTAAAGCTGATCAACAACGACATCCAGGACTATCTGGATCGTGGCGGGCCGTCGCTTCTTGCCGATAGCGAGCGAGCCATTGACTCACTCGATAAGGTGATCAAGAGAATAGAGAAGGAGAAGAATGACCTAACAGCGCGCACCAATAAGATTAAGGAGGAGAGTGATAACAGCGAATCGAGACGCAAGAATATCATCGATAACATATCTTACCGTGAGACTCTCCGGGAGGTTAAGAAGTTCAAGCAAGACATCAAAGAGCTAGAGTCCCGTAACGCAAGCGAAGATTACGAACGGCTCGATGCAGAGGCCGCCAATTGGGAATCAGCAAGACAGCGACTAAACGCCGAAGCAACGGGCCTCTCGGCAGCCATGGGAGCCATGAACGAGAGTCTGGACCAGCTTTACGAGCGCTGGCGTACAGACTACGAGAATGCAGGCGAGAAGTACCGCGAAGCCCATATAAAGGTGGAAACGACCAAGGCGGCCATCGATGACTTGGGCAAGTACAGCGAGGCGCTCAACAACGCCATCATGCAGTACCATGCGCTCAAGATGGAGGAGGTGAACCGCATCGCAGGCGAGCTGTGGCGAGACACGTATCGAGGTACTGATATCGAGACGATCCTGATCCGATCAGACAGCGAGAGCGCGACCGGCCGCAGTCAGTATAACTACCGGGTGTGCATGGTGAAGGACGGCACGGAGATGGACATGCGGGGGCGGTGCTCGGCGGGACAGAAGGTGCTGGCGTCCATTATTATCCGACTGGCGCTGGCGGAGTCGTTCGGGATCGGGTGCGGGCTCATCGCGCTCGACGAGCCGACAACCAACCTCGACTCGGAAAACATTCGTTCGTTGGCCGAGAGTTTGCATTCTATCATCGAGGCCCGCCGTGCCCAGGCCAACTTCCAGCTCATCATCATCACCCACGACGAGGAGTTTTTGCGCTCCATGCGCTGCGCCGACTTCACCGACTACTTCTACCGCGTTGCGAGGAACGACAAGCAGCATAGCGTCATCCAGCGCGAGAGCATCACGACGATTTCGAATTAGTCGGGTTGTTATTAAGATTCAAGGTTGTTTCTGTAGGTTTATGTGTGTGTTATACATTTCATAAGGCTGGTAGATTAGGCGGTAGGCGTGGCGTAATTCGGAGTTTCATAATGTTCGTTCCTACGAATATTTCATCTCTTGCTAGGCGGATGGACAGATGGATGAATTGATGGCTGGGATGTCTTATGCCATAGCTAAATTATAAGACCTGAGCCTCAATAATAGGGACAGACGGAACCCGAGCAAGACTTTTGCTACTATCTATCAATGATATCTGAACCAAGTACGGAAATTCGAGGATAAGACCCGGAGTTGAAGTGTCTCTAGTGCCGATATTAGCATTGAAGCAAAAGAAACACCCGAAAACAAGACCGACGACATTGAAATCCAGCAAAATTAAATAGAGGTAAGTATCATCATTCTCGCACTGCCATCTTATAACACTCCTCAGCCGATATCCTTTAAGATCTTCTATTTATGGTTGTGGTTCTCCTAGTAATTATCTGGTAAATATATCCCTGCGTACATCATGAAGTATACGAATTTTGCCCTCTTCCTCTTCAACCCCTCGAGCTTCCTACCCAATATGCCCGAATAGTACCCAAGGTAGCTATTCGAATCTATGATTCTCGGATCCGCCAACCAGCACGGCGAATTGCAGCATTTTATGCAGAGGCTTTTGCCTTCTGCACCCTTCCGTTAACAGCGGCATAGTTCTCGCCGAGTTTCTTCATACCCGCCTGTAACATAGCGCCATCGCCACCACTAAGCGACCACGTAGCGCCCATCGCAAACCACTTCTCCAATAAATCCAATCTACCTCCGATACCGCCGATTCCAATGGGCTTCCCGGCCGCTTTACCGGCCTTGACGATCTTCGTAACCAAGTCCTGGTACAACGGGTTGTCGTACTGGCCGGGGATCCCGATATCCGTGCACAAGTCGTTGGACCCGATCAGGATGCCGTCGACGCCCTCCACGGCCAGGAACTCCTCGGCGAGCTCCACGGCCGACGGCGTCTCGATCATCGGGATCAGTAGGGTCTCCCTGTTCAGCACTTCGTTCTGCGTCGCGGTCGGCACGTGCTGGAAGTGGAACAGCGGCTGGTTGTTGGTACACCCGCGGGCGCCGAGGGGCGCGTACTTGGCGTAGCGCACGAGGTCTCTTACTTCCTCCACGGTATCGACGTGGGGAACTATAACGGCGGCGGCCCCCGCGTCCAGCACCCGGCTGATGTGCCAGTGCGACTTGGACGGCACGCGCACGAGCGGCGACACGGCGACGTAGTTGCAGGCGGAGCACAGGCGCGCCACCGAAGGCATGTCGAGCGTGGTGTGCTCCATGTCGATGAACATGGCGTGGATCCCCGCCTGCTTGCACATCATGGCCACCTCGATTCCCGTGAAGTACTTGACCGACATGACGGCGCAGACCTCGCCCGCGAGCACCTTGGTCCGGAACGGGTTGCTGATGGAGGGGGCGGGGGCCGAGCTGCCGTTGGCGGCTGCCGGGGTGTCGTTGCTGACGAGGGAGCCCATGGTAGTAATTGGTTATTGGCGGGGAGGATAGTTGGGAGGGATGTCTATTGGGAATGGCTTCTTGTTAGGGGCCTGATGACTTGTGGTTATTTACCAAGAGCCCTCGAATGGTCAATACTTCTTGCCGAATTATTTTCATAAATATCAAATTACGATTACTCCTCAGTTTGAAAGTGAGTCGTGCTTATAACTACCTCTATAAGAGCTATCGAGACTACTCCTTTGATTAACAGGCGCCATTGTGCCACCTGCTCGGCGTCGGTCCGATGGCCAAGATCTGCAGTCCCGAAATGTTCGCTTCTGTCGGACATTGTCCGTTTTTGATCCATAGTGCAGTTGTGGCGCGTATTGTTAGCTCGGTAGACTTGCGCCGAGTTCCACAGTCGTTCTATTATTTGAATTAAATTCGGTTGTTTCGGGAAGAAATGTTAGCACTGAGCTTGGTGTGATCATTGATTCCAAACAGCGACACTGGAGCTGCTTTTCATATCACCACCGTTAATTCCCTTGGCCAAGGACCTATCTACGTGTTGAAAAAGGACATATTAAAATTAGGGTCGCCGTATGCGTATTCTCCAAGCCCAGCCTCCATGTTCCACAGGGTATTATCGTTGAGAAATGCCCAGTGCAAAACATTGTCGTCGGGCAGACATTCAGCACCGTGTAGCATCGCGTCATTGCTAAACACATTGTGGTTTTCGTAAACCGAGCCTTGCATTCGATATTCTGAGGAATTTCCCGGCTCGGTCAGCTGAAGAGGCTCAATACCCCTAAACGGCTGTGCGGCATGCGATAAATGAGGCGTCTGGGTTTGGTAGCTCGGTTGCTGGTTTGCTGGAAGTTGAATGGGATGTGTCATGGGATATGCCACTTCTGCTAGGACATCGAGACTGGACTGTGGCTGTCCCGGTGTCCTCGGCCTCGAAACCGGGACGGAGCGGCTAGCATTCGTGGATATGTTCCTGTGCAGGACTTCAAAGGCTGTTACATAATGTTTTGCATCCGGCAGTTTCTGGCCCATGTGCTTCAGAGTGTTTTCGCAGCGCGTTAGAGCTTGCGATATCTCTCCTTGGTATTCCCGTTCGCTGACCCCGTTAGATGCCGACATGCAGAACATGATGGACAGGCCAGCGGTGAACATGAATGAGAAGTAACTTCTAGTCCAAGTCACCATTCTCTTCTCTAGCATAGCCGAAAAGAGCTCGATGCCTTGAATCGCCGCTCTCGAACACAGGGTAAGCAGTTGTTGAGGCGGGAGACCCCGCGATCTAGGGATCACGTCCATGGCCCTTCGGATGAATTGGAGCTTCTCCCGGGAAAGAAGAAAGTCGTACCATTCCTGGGACTCATAAAGACAGCGAGGATTCTTATAGATTGGAGCGCCGACACGCCACTGGTCGAGAGCTTGTAGGACTCCATCGAGTACTACGAATACTTTCCCGGTTGCGAGAAGCGACTGTTCGGCATTATGGGAACCCTGATCCGGGTCTACTATCTGTGAAAGCTCGTGGATTCTGGAAGTAATCTGCCGTAGGTGAAGCCAATAAAGGAAGACGGTTACCTCGTTGGGTCGTGATATTGTGTGAGTTGCTATGAACGAATCTAGGCCGACGACATGTGTGCCGGCGGTGGGTATGTCGTCGTCATCTGCGTCTGCAGGAAACCCGATTTCGATGTCCGAGTCGGAAATGGCAAAAGGCCGGTCGAGTATAGAAGAGCTGTACCGATCCAGCATATAACATTCCCAGAACACTCTGCGGTTGAGCTGCTCCTGCAAGAGATCGATAGGTCGTCGGGGAAGTCGGTGCAGTTCTTGCTCGGCGCACATCCTGACGCAAAGATGGACTATCTCCCAAATAGATGTTCCTACATCGCCCCGAAATTAGCTCTCCGCAACGCGAAGCTCCAACTGTAGAACTGAGATGCAAAACTTACCTATGTGGTGGTAAATCCCGAATCTGCAAATGAGCAGCAAATCCTGGATGGCTTCGACACCATTCGCCAAGAAGTCGGGATCGAAGTTTTTCATTGCGGCTAGATAATAACCAAACGGATGCTGCGAGTGCTGGTTGTTTCTATAGACATTGACGGCCCCTATAGCGAGTACCATAAAACAGCGAAATATGTCGTGAGACGTTGGAACGTCATTCTGAGAAAACAAACGCAGATACAGCGATTGGACATCCTTACGAAGGATAAAGGGATTTTGGACATGCGACCCTTCGAGACTGAATGAGCAGTTGTATGTCCTGTCAGATTACTTTGAAAGCAGATTTATTCAATGATGTCTTAGGTACATTAATAGGAATAAAGAGGGATACGTACTATTTATCGAATATTTTTCGGGCATCCTCTACAGACGGAAGCAGATTGGGCTTGTCGGTCGCCTCTGCTGTATCTGGACTCCTCGCCAGATTCTGCAGCAGGTCGGCGTGTTCCTCTCGCCATGTGGCATTGTGGAAAAGCGATCTCATGAACCTGTGCGGAATGAGTAGGATGGTTTAGACTTGCGAACCCCAACAAGTCACTCAGTATTTACCGAAAACCACCGCCGTCCCCAGCACGAAACGCAGCTCCCCCTAATGTCAAATCATTGTTTTGGCGGGACTGTCTAGATTCGGTGACAGAGCCGTCGGCCTCTGGCGAAACGTGTTCATTGCTTCTATTTGGGAGGTCGTGACATGTCGGTAACGCCCGAGTCTGCTGCTCGAGATCATGAAGGTATCTACAGAACGACCGTCAATATCAAATTACATGCAGTGGTTTGAAATTAAGAGCATCGGGTAAGGCAAGAATGGTTCAAGTCTAGGTGCTGAGGGATTTGCTCACTCTCTCGTCAATGCTTGCTCGTTCTCCCCCCTGATAATCACACAATCGCTGCCGCTTTTCGTACATGGGTTACATTTAGGCCGTCCATTATCACACTGTTGCGAGCTTCAGTTATCATACAGGAAGAGGTGAATGCTTTTGGTTTAGATACCTTCACCTTGCGTTGATGACACAACTGGCAAGCAGGCAAACGCGGAAGTGATGCAGCCATGTAGAGTGTGAAAATGTGATTGATACTGTGTATTCTTTACTGCGTCCTCTTATAGAAAGTAACCTAGTAGGTTAGCTGTCTAACTCCCACCCAGGTAGCTACTCGTCGCGTTCAAGGGGCAGTGTTCAATTCGGAAAGGAGTCACCATTGTCAGGCCACCTGATACTGTCTCTATCGCCTCGGTCGGCCCGAGGATGAAGCTGAACTTCCAAAGTTAGCAGCGTTAGTGTTTGAACTATCCCCAGTTATATCTAGAGGGGGTTGGGGTTCGCGTAACCATACCCGCAATCGGACGGAGCCCGTGCTCTTATACCCCAGAGCCAAGAGCCATTACCCCAGGTTCCGAAACACCGAGCTGGTTGTCCAAAGTCCACTTAGAAGTGATTCATCCCTCCAACTCTACGACTCCGTCTCGGTGCTGCCGGGCCTGTCAGACGTTTGATAGTAGGAATCGATGGAGGCGCCTTCTCATGCCTCGGAACCATCTCCGACTGTGGGGCGGCGACACCAGGCCTGCGAAAGATGCTGGAAGAGGAAGCAAAAGGTAAGTAGAAACTCCTCTGAAGTCGTGCGCCTCTCGGATGGGCCCGATTTGCTGACTGTAAGCACAGTGTGATAGGCTGTTACCCTTCTGCACGGCCTGCGGTGATCTAGGCCTTGAATGTAAGGCCCGAAGCCGAGATCCCGACGCGTTTGCTGAAGGTCACCTCTCACATTCCGCCGTGACGAGGTTCGTATACCGGCGACATTGGGCCCCTTTTCAGTTATGTTATATACATTAACTCGTTCGTTCTTAGCTACGTAGAGTCGTTGAAAAGGAAGATCAACCACGCCGAAAGTTCACAGCGGAAGTGTGCACGTATCGACGATGGATATGATACTCGAAGCCGCGGGGGCGAGACACCCTCGGAGCGCGACCAAGAGGCTGTATCTCCGTCGTTACGGCGCGATCAGAGCATTGTCACAAGCGACGATATTGTCGATGGATCAGTGCGAGCGACACTCGGTGGGGACGAGTCTGAGGATGTTCCGCGAGGATTGTCAGCCGAAAACATCATTATGGCCGCAGTTGCCCTGGACGGGCCAGATCCATCACGCTCTGTCAAATCCGACTCCATTCTTTCTTCGTTGATGCCTACCAGTCTGCAACCACTCATACTAAGACGGGAGACCACAGCTACTTTCATGACCCTCTTCCTTGACGAATTAGCCATGTTATATCCTCACCTTGACCCAGAATCGCTCAAACGTCAATATGAGAATGTCATCACAGATCACTCACATCCAAATGTTATCCCAACCTCAATAGAGAAGCTGAATGTTTTCATGGCATTGGCCACCGGTTCATTCTTTTCGCCTGAATCTGCACGACTTGACTCGTTTAGGATGAGCTTGCACGCTATGGCGATGGAGATCTTGGATGTCGTACTCAAATCTGGAGATGGAGTGTC
Organism: Hypoxylon sp. FL1150; assembly: GCA_022495205.1. Lineage (NCBI taxonomy): Eukaryota > Fungi > Ascomycota > Sordariomycetes > Xylariales > Hypoxylaceae > Hypoxylon > Hypoxylon sp. FL1150. Next base: position 109,188 of record MU376261.1, on the reverse strand, counting down.
AATGATCCAGGGGCTTCTAGCCTTGACCATATTCTCGACGTTCTGTCCGCAAGGGGGTTCAGCTTGGCACTTAGTGGGAGCAACGATGAGAAAATGTATATCACTGGGCTTACATCGAGAACCGCCAGAGTATCTTAGCCTATCGGAGGCCGAGATAGATAGAAGAAGACGTCTGTTTTGGAGCACATACATCATAGATCGGTACGTATATCCTATTCTCCAGACCTGTGTAGGAATCTAGGCTGATGAATATTGCCATAGGTCACTGAGTTCGGTGATGGATAGGCCATTCGTCATTCAAGATGAGGATATATCCTGTTCAGGTGAGTCTTATTCTAAGCATTCATTGCGTGGAACTCACCAAGTTTGATTATAGCCGCCCACACCTTCTGGTGCCCCCGAATCCTTTCACAATAGAGTCTTACTAGCCAACTATATCATATTTCAGTCGAAGATACTTTCGAAAGTATGCAGCAGAACTGAACGCCCCTTTCTCTTCCACTATAGCATCGCCTGTCAGCTCAGGGAAGACCAGCCTGGCACGCAGGATGGTGTTATTCTACCCTCCCAGATCTCCATCCGGCTTGAGCAAAACTTAGCTCGAATACTCACGCACATCTTGCCAGTTCCCTCGAAAGATAAAGCAGATGAGACTCGTATGTCAATATTTGACATGCGTAGCGTCGAAGTGGATGTGAGTGTTACGTGTAAAAACCTTATCAATCACCTGCACGAATGGTCAGATAGGATGCATTTCGTCGGCTCTTTCATTGATGCATACGATATCTTCCTCTCTGGAATATTTATTATCTACGTTCGTCAATATTTACGTGACTTTTCTACTACTCCTCGTGGTACCTACGAAAACCTTAACCAGCAAACAACCATCGGGCAAATCTCAGATGTGATCACAAAATGCTGCACCTTGATTGCCAGCATCGAATCTCGATTCTCCTCAGTGAAAGCATTTCGACGAATTCTTCAAGACTTGTCTTCCAGGATAGTAGGAAACTCTGGCCGTCTCCACGATCACTCGGTGAGTCTATATCAATCATTAATCGGTCCTAAACGTACTAAACATTTCGAATTTAGATATTATTTAACCTTCCTGCCATCGTACCATACCGAGTCAGCCATCTTATCAAATACATGATCGAGCTGCCCAGAATGAGTGTTGATGTTACTAGAAGTAGTCCTACTCACGCGATAACCTGAGAGACTACCGTTTCGAGTCCGGTTGTTAGATGTATACAAGGCGAACGGCCAGTTTACTCATCGGCACCAGGATACTGCGTTGTTTTGCAGTCCGAGATACAGTTGACGCAATCGAAATGTGAATCCGGTAAGCTACCTAGATAGACGTTTCATTCTCGGTGATATACCTCGACATGGGGTTTCTCCACATCTTGATCCGACTCTTGTTCGTCTGCGGTACGAACAGACCCCACAAGCTCCTCGGGTCTCGGATATGCGACCTTGTGGACAGTATACCAAGGTCTTTGAAACAAGCTATCCATCGATTCGAGCGAGCGGCCGGCCGTCTCCGGCATGGCAAAGTAGACGTAAACGAGGGAGATGCAGCAGATGGAAGCGAAGAAGACAAAAGCGCCGTAGCGGTCTGTAGCAGCGAGCAGCGAGGGCATGGCGCGGGAGCAGCCGAAATAGAAGGCCCAATGGAATGCCATAAGAATAGAAACATTAAGCGAGCGGATGCGAACCGGAAACACCTCGGCCGAAACGAGGTACGGGATGCCGAACCAGCCGATCGACCACGCGACGGCGTGGAGGTATATCGCGACGATGGAAACGGTACTAGCGGCTTTCGCCGACGGGCTCGCCGAGATCTGAGCCGCGTTCATGTCGTTCGTCTTGGCTAGATAGACCCCGACGAATAACAGGGTCCCGATTTGCATCACGATGCCGGTCATCAGGGACCGTCTTCGACCGACGAAGTCGATGATGAAGATGGCGAAGAGCAGCGTGGAGACGAACTTGGATATGGCGTAGATTCCGGTCGCTAGGAACTTCGACTCGGTGCTGTCGATGCCGAGATACCCGAAGATCGTGGGGCTATACTGGGTGATGGCGTTGGCACCGGACCACTGCGAGAAGGCGTGGGCCAGGAACATGAGGACGAAGCGGCGGCGGTTGGAAAGGTCGGTGAAGGTCTCCTTCAGCAAGTCGGATTTGCTCGCGCCGGCTACCAGCTCCATCTCGTGTTCGAGCTGATGCTGCATCCCCTGGAACTCTGTCTGGACGTACTCGTGAGTCTCGGGGAGGTTGCGAAGCTTGGAAAGCGTCTTGAGGGCCTCGGTCGGCTTGTTCATCGCTAAGAGAAACCTGGGAGACTCGGGGGTGATGAAGGTACCTAGACCCCAGATGACAGCAGGGACGACTTGCAGAATAGTCGGGAGCTGCCACTGCAGCTCTTGGTTTGCGTAGTACTTGGTGACGCCGTAGTTGATGAAGAAGCCGAATACGACGCCGAGCTGTTGACAAGCCGCATACTGCAGGGTGAGGAGGCCGCGGATTGGACGAGGGGCGATCTGTCAAACGGTTGGTGTTAGTTTAGGAGAAAGTGTAGAAGACTATTCTAATAAATAATGTACCTCAGAGAGATAGATCGAAGGAAGGACGGTGCTGGTTCCGATGCCGATGCCAGTGACGAAGCGGGAAACATATAGACCAGACAAGTTTCCGTTGCTGAAGGACTGCCCTAGGATACCAGCGATATAGACGACGGTGAAAATCTGCATGACGAGTTTTCGTCCAAGCCGCTCCGTGAGGCCGGTGCAAGCAAGGCAACCGAAGACGGCACCGGCGGTGGCGATAGATACAATCCATCCCTTGGTGTCGGCATAAACAGCATCTGACTGGCCAGCGACTCCAAACTTGGTCCTGAAGACGCTCATGACCACGACCGAGGCGATGTTCCCTGTGTACTGGGTTAATGATATTTCTTGTGTTTTTATATAAAGAAAAAGGGGTTTAGGAGGACAAACCTTCATCAAACCCTTTGGCGACACCAGAGAAACTCCAGATACATGTACACAACACCAAGTACCAGTTGAAGATCTCTCGAGGGCACTCGCGCAGAGCTGCGCGCGTGGCGCTGATCAGAGAGCTCTTCACCATGTTTGCTTGCTTGCAATTTGTTTACGAGGCCTCGAGAAATAGGGTAGCATTCTCACCGAGACTTAGGAGTCTGCCGGGCTTCTCACGCTTAAGTAGACTTTCCCGTCTATGGCACTAAGCTAGGTAGCCTTGTCATTGGAGCCATACTGCCCAGCCACGACAACTCATACGATACGATACCGTCTAGACCACCATACCGTACCCCAGATTTAGCGGGGTATTGGGGTATGGAAATGATTTGGGAAGCAACTTTGAAGAATCAGGCATTGCCGAAGACTTGGTAAATGTTAACGATCAGAATGTTTGTTGGTCTTGCTTCGGGGCCGTCCGAAATTGCTCGGACATTGACCGAGTAGGTACCTTATCACCCTATGACTGGGGCAGATTGACGGCCTAGCATCTAGCCCTTTGCCTAGGAAGGAGACCATAGCTGCCTGGTAGGTAGACAGCTTAATTTTCAAAGGTCCTACCCCTATTCCCAGGTAGATACGCAGTACCAACTAAACCTTTTTCTCCCAGCCATCATTCACTCTCCTATTTTTGGCCGTATAACACCCTTTCTCACTCTGCCCCCGGCAACCCCCCCAAAAGGGGCCGATCAACTTTTTTAGGAGTTATCCTTTCTTCGATCTCAATCATGAACTTCTACTCCCCGCCTCCGGTCATCAAGGCCGAGGTTCATGTTCGAATACCCGACGAGGTCAGATGCATAGACCAAGACACGGAGTGGCGGGGCGGGTTTACGCGGGAATTCAAGCACATCTTCCTCGAGGGACCGGTCGCGGACGACAGGGGAAATATTCTTGTGGTCGACGTCCCGTACGGGCGCATTCTTAAAATCGACACCCATAAGAAAGTCACCATATGCGCGTCTTGGGACGGCGAGCCCAACGGCCTGGCTGCAACGCCCGACGGGCAGTTGCTCGTAGCAGACTACAAACAGGTATGAATAGCTTCGCCGGGAATGACACGTCTGTTATTTAGAGCTAGACTGACCTCTGGCTCAGGGTATCCTTATCTGTAACCCAGCCACCGGCTCGATTAAGAATCATTTAACCAGGCGTCACCTCGAAAGATTCAAGGGCCCCAATGACTTAATAGTAGACTCCAAAGGCAACCTATACTTCACAGACCAGGGCCAGACGGGCATGACGGATCAGACCGGCAAGGTGTATAGACTGAGCCCAGGCGGGAAGTTGGACGTGCTCGTGGACAACGGCATATCACCCAACGGACTTGTACTATCCCCCGACGAGAAAGTTCTATTCGTGGCGATGACGAGAGCGAACCAAGTCTGGCGGCTGCCGCTCCACGAGGACGGCACGACCACCAAAGCCGGAATTTTCTTTCAGTCCTTCGGAACGGCAGGTCCCGACGGACTGGCGATGGACGAGGAGGGGAATCTGTTCATATGCCACCCCAGCCTGGGATCTGTGTTCGTGGTCGATCCGAGCGGGCTGCCGAAGGCTCGGATCGTGAGCGGGACGAGTGGGATCAACCTCACGAACTGCTGTTTCGGCGGGCCCGAGCACAATACTCTGTATATCACGGATAGCCTGGAGGGCTATGTTCAGAAGGTCGAGTGGCACTGCAAAGGGGCGGTCGCGGCACCTAGCTTGTTACGATAGTCATTTTTAATGCCAAATATTCATTTAAATTATATATAACCTGTGAGGATTTCAAGGAAAGAATGGTTCTTATGAACTGGAAATTGCTAGTCATAGATACCTAACGTTCACACGGGCGAAAAAAACAATCGAATACCGCTCCTGAAGGGTCATTTTGCTGACTAAGCCGAAAAGGGGTGAACTTAAATATCAAATACCAAATACCTACCTAGGCCCTGAGGTAACTAACTACATGAATAAACTCCGATTAACACTACCCAAGTAAACTATCAATGAGTTGAGTAACATTTTTAAACCCCGAAAGTCTACGTGATGAATCTAAATCCATTCAGTACGGCTCTCTGGGAATCATGATCCATCCGACCTACAGCAGCCTCGTCCTCCGGGCTAACCTCATCCCCAAGTTTCTCAAATTTAGCGTTGGCACGCTTCAGCGAGAACCGCAGGGCCAAGATACACGCAAGCCCCAGCACCTGGAATGCCAAAATGGCCCCCCAAGACTGTCTATACCAAGGCTGGTATTCATCCAGCCAGAAGTAGTTGCCGAACAGGGAGGCGACATTAGCCAGAGTATTAGCGATGCCGATAGCAGCGGCGCGCTTCACAGGCGGTCGCACGACGGTCGAAGATAGCCACGTGTAGGTCGTCGAGTAGACGCCGAAACTGCCGGCGCAGACGACAAAGGTCAGGCCGTAGCGAGCCCAAGTCTGGTCGGTAAGGACAACTTCGCAGAGCGTGGCGACGATGGCGACGACGGCCGACACGGCAGCGTACGGGGAGCGCTTCTGCATCCGGTCGGCGCTGTACGCCATGCCCAGAGACCAGAAGAAAGCGAACATGTACGGCGGCGACGTCAGGAGGAGCGTGACGGTAGTGTCGGAGAAGCCAAGCTCGCTAATGGTGGTGGGGAAGAAATGGGAGAAGGATATCGAGGCCGTCGTCGCCATCTGCAGACACGCGAACAGCCCGACGCGGTGGTCCTTGGCGGCCCACTGGATGCCCTTCCACATCGACACGTCCTCCTCGTCCAGTATGTCCTCGCTGCCGGCGTCAGCTGCCAGCCGTCCCCTGGCCACGATCTTCTCCTCCTCAGTAAGCCACTTAGTAGTAGCCGGATAATCCGGCAGGAGGAAGAAGGCGGCGACGCCGACGATGATCGTGGCTAATCCCTCGAGGATGAATAGCCATCGCCAGCCAGCGAGACCGCCGATGCTGGACATGCCGTAGAGAATGCCTGCAGAGATGAGACCGGCGAAGGAATTCGACAGCAGGATGCCGCAGATGAGCAGCGCCATACGGACGCCAAGTTCTTTCTTCGTGTACCAGCAGCTCAGGAAGTAGATGGCGCCGGGGAAGAAGGGGGCTTCGACGAGACCCAGGATGAATCGAACGGCGAGAAGTCCACCGGGGCTCGTGGTCGCGGCGGTGGAGCCGCTAACTATGGCCCATAAGATGATGCAGCCGGGCTACGCTGCTTGTTAGAAACTTTATTAAGTCGACAAAAGTAGGAAATCAGTGAAATATCTCTTACCAAGAAGATGTGCGGTTGCGTTTTGGTCATAAGCAGGGTAGAGGGAAGTTGCATGGCGATGTAGCCGGCTGAAAAGATGGATATCGCCGTGTTCCAAACCACGCCGTCGACGCCAGTGTCTTTCTGTATGCTGCCGAGGCGGGCCTGGGTTATGGAGTTTCGGTCCAGATAGTTGAACAGGTACATGGTCACGACCAGCGGCAAGATGTGAAGGTCGATCCGACGCACAAGCTTCCGTTCGACTTCTTTTGAGTATTCGTGCGAGTACGAGCGGTACGTCTGCATCACATCCAGGGTCTTGCTGACATTGGTCTCCTGGGTGTACAAATCGCCGCTGGGAGCGACGATTGAATCGTTTTGACCATGGTGAAATTGCTGTGCCATCTTGAGAAGATTGGAGAGATCAAGGAGGCCTGCTTGTCAGACCTAAATTGCAAAAGAGCCATAAGCCCTTTTCAATATATATTCATAGGTACCTAAGGTATATATAGGTACCCATGTTGTCTACGCCTGCTTCCAACATCTGGGGTAAAGCTCTACTCTCCTGTTTCCCCAGATTCCCCGCAGCCCAAATCTTCATGGACCCGGCGTGCTGGGTCTTCGGACATCGTGCGTCGTGCGTCGGACCATGTCCGATATGGGGCCACATCCAAGACCCAGGTGTAATAGTAAGGTCGGGTCAGGGCCCAAACAAGCGTTCAGGATTAGCGACTAGCATATCGCTCCACTGCCTTGGAGTAAGCCAGGAATGGATAGCTTCGAGTTCTTCAACGGTGCCTACACCCTGCATCGGAGCCGCAGGTAATAAACCCTTGCTGCTGGCATCCACATGGGGCCAGTCGCTACCCCACAGGATCCGTCGCGGGGCCTTCTCCGCAAATAGCTGGACCAGCGGTCGCATGGCGTGGAGATCACCTGGAGAGCGTCGGTGCAGGGCCCCAATCTTCACGTAGACCTTCCCCGAGGCCACGAGCCTAAGGAAGTTGTCGAGCTCAGGGCTATCAATGTCCGCAGGGGAGGCCATCCCGTTGTGGTCGGCCACCAGCGTGACGTTGGCGAGCTCCGATCCCCTATCGTGCACGATATCATCGGCAAGAGAGGACCAGGTCTTTAGCGGAAGCTGTGCGGATATGCACCAGTCGTAATTCTTAACGGGGTACAGACGAGCTGCCCGGGTGAGCTGGGCGCGCACCCAGTCGAGATCGTCCCCCAGCCCACCGTGGGACCCATGTATGCGGATGCCACGCACACCCGCCTCGTGATAACGATCGAACTGTGACGGGCTCAATCCTTGTAAGTCTGTTGCGATTATGCCCCGTGCTAATCTTGTCGACTGCTCCTCCCGACATTCGTCGAGATGCTGGAGTAAGCCGGTCTCCCCGTCCTCGACGGAAGCTTGCACCAGCACGATATTATCAATGAGAAGGCTGCTGAAAAGGCTTTTCAACGGAGCCGGCTGCGGGGTGTATGTGCGACTTGGTTTGTACGGAAACCTGTCGGGATCGAGGCAGTGGACGTGAACGTCCCAAGCGTTGGGTGGTATATGGAAAGATGTCATTTTCTTGACGAAATGAATTACAATGTAGCAGATAAGCAAATGGCTCCAGGAAAACATAAACGTTCAGGTTTTGTTCACAGAATGACGGTTGGCCCATCAGTTTTCGCTCCCCAAATCCACGAAAATGGAAGCCATTCAGATAAGTTCGCTTCAGCTACTAGCGCCGAACTTGAGAGCCAACCGAACTTGAATTCAACTTGAGAGCCGTGGATCGCCTAGCTGTTTAGCGAATAGACGGCCCATGAACAAGCGTGGTGAGAAGATGGGTCCCGGACGCAGTCCGAAGAGACTTCCGATATTGTCACGACTTGGACTATTCCCATGATAATCAAGCCGGACCATGTCCGACGACACACGCTGCTGAGAAACCGACCAACGACTAGTTGTACTGCCCAAGAGGCTTCTCTCTTTTACTCAATATGTCGTGGAGAACAACTTCCTCGTTACCCACACCAGTTGTCTTCCTTTTTTTATATGAGTGTATTTAACTCAACACGTTGAACAGTGAAGCAAAGATTTCTTGGTTCATCCACCATCGTAACTCCCCAATAACCATTATAATGGCGCCCGCCATTCTCGTCGACGAGCCATCGAGCACGGAGCAAACGCAATCCTTCGACTCGGACAAGCCCACCGTCTACGTGATAGACAAGTTCCACCCGCAAGCCGTCGCGCACGCGCGCACGCTCTTCAACGTGGTCCTGCACACGGACGCCGCCTTCGCCAACTGGCAGGAGAAGGCCGAGTACATCCTGCTGCGGGGATCGTACCTGCGGGCCTCCGACATCGCGCGGTGCCCGCGGCTGCTGGCCGTCGGCAAGCACGGCGTCGGCATCGACAAGATCGACGCCGCGGCGTGCGCGGCGCGCGGGATCCGGATCCTGAACACGCCGGGGGCCAACGCGCAGGCCGTGGCGGAGCTGGTGCTGGCGCTGGCGCTGGCGGTCGCGCGCCAGATCCCGGCTATCACCGCGCGCCAGGTGGTCGAGGCCGTGCCCAAGGAGTCGTGCTGGGGCCAGTGCCTGCACGGGAAGACGGTGGGGGTCGTCGGCATGGGCAACATCGGGCGCAGGGTGGCCAAGATGTTCCGCGGGGCGTTCGACGCGCCGGTGATCGCGTTCGACCCGTACGTGCCGGCGGACGCGTGGGCCGACGTTCCGCATCGCCGCGTCGAGTCGTACCGCGACGTGCTGGCCGAGGCGGACGTGCTGACGATCCATGTGCCGCTGACCGAGGAGACGCGCGATATGATAGCGTATAAAGAGCTGGCCGGCATGAAGCGCACGGCGATCCTAATCAACGCCTCGCGAGGCGGCATCGTGAACGAGAGCGACCTCGAGAAGGCTCTGGCCGAGAGTCTGATCTGGGGCGCAGGGCTCGATGCTCACGAGGTCGAACCGCCGACTGTGGAGAAGTACGGGAGCTTGTGGAAGCTGCCGAACGTGGTCAGCACGCCACATATTGGCGCGGCTACCGAGGACGCGCAGCTCATGTCGGCGCTTGGCGCGGTGGATAATCTGTATAACTATATTAAAACTCGCTAGGAGGATGGTAAGGCCTTTGACGTAGATAGATACCTAAATAAATTCCATGGTTAAGAAGGAAAGGTAATCTCTCCTACCTGATCCCTTGGTATGATATCTTAGCCCCTTATGAAAAGGATGTGAAGAAAAGAGGCCTTCCCCGCCCTATTATTCTACACTTATAGAATCATTACAAGATAGCAATGCAGCTCCCCATTCATTGCGACTTGATTATCCTAACACAGTTACAGTATCATAAGCCCTCCCCTGTCTGCTCCGTCTGTCTAGTGTCACCTTTCTACAATTGCTCGTAACAAGACCGCCCGCCTCCAATGAAAGAGCTGGTTCTCACCTTCATTACGCCTGCGGCACGCTTTCCGGAAATTTGCTGCCAGCTTCCAGAATGCGGCACGAAACCCTTCCACGACCAAAACCATTGAATTAAACCCCTTTTCCCCCTTTCGTTTCCTTACCCTGTTCCGATTGCGATTTGACCAAGCCTTGGCAACTTCATAATAGTTCAAATTGGGGACCTATTCCGCGCTGGCCTTTCGGCAAGAGGACTAAAGGCCCGCCCTATTGGGCTACATCTGAGCCCTCAGTGCTGGCCAGAGCCTCGTCCGCGTCGGCCCTTTTCGAGGGTGAAATGTCCATGGGTTCTGCCGCTAGGGCTACCGTCTCGGGGTCCCCTTTCAGCTTTTTGTTCTCGCCCTCGAGCGTTTCTTCGGCCTCCCTCTTGGGCTCCGCCTTGTCTTCTTCGGTTATCTCGATATCCATCCTGTCACCAATACTATCTCCGGCGTTTGGCTGCTGCTCTGCCGTAGGGGGGGATTTGCTACTCGTGCGACCGGCAGGCGAGTTGGCTCTCCGACCCACGGCCGCCTCGACGTCGATTCCTTGCATTTCGACACCGCCGGGGCCGCCAACCGTAGAGGTATTGCTGGTAGCGTGCTGGGGGCCCATATCCTCTGCTCCAAGTTCTTCCGGTCCGCGCATGTGCGGCTTTTCCTCTTCGGTGCCGGTCACGGATCCGACCACTCCCGCATTCGCGTCTTCAGGGGTCGTAGTGGCAGTGGAAGAAGTATCCGGCCGGTTATTAGGTGGAGATTGTGATTTTTGTCTTTCTTCGTACGGAGAGGCGGATGTTGATGCGGTTCCTGCCTGGCCAGAAGATTCGGGCGTCGGTGGGGAACCAGACGACGCTCGTCTGTGAACTTGGGCGTGCGGATTCCCAGCGCCGTGAACGTGGTGGCTTGGGACGAGCTGGCTGACAGGAACGACACCTGCGCGTTGTTCCTGTCTAAGTAGCTCACCCTGAGTGACACCTACACCACGCGCGCCCATGGACGGGATGCCATTAACCGAGACAGACACAGTCTCAATACTGCCCATGCCGTTAGGACCATCGATAGTTTCCGTGCTCTCTGTATGTACCTCGCCTTCGAAATCGCTACCTATTCCTCCGGAAGCCCCGCTGTTCTGTGACCCAGTGGGGCTTCGCCTCGGGCTGTTTATTGATGATTGAGAATGGCCCCCCATTCCGTGGTGATTGGGTTGGAGCCAGGGGATGGGCGTCAAAAGCGCCCCGCCTAATGCCTCGTCGCTCCCGGGGCTGGCCCATGGAGACACCGTAGCTAGCGCATCCGTAACTCCGTTAGAAAGGAGAGAGTTCCTTCTCATATCCGGCACCGCTGGTGGTAAGGGGTAGATATTGAGGCCGGACGTCACATGGACTACTCGATCGAGGGCATGGAGGAAGGTTGGTAGTGTACGGTAGTGGCGCTTAGGTTCTAAGACAAGCTCCGCGAGGCGCTGTATGGTATGCGGGGGGTATTTGTAGAATGTAGACATGAGGTGTTGAGTAATATCGTTAAGCATATGTTCGATTGGCGTGGGTAGGCCGCCTTGGGAAACCGGCCCGGTAGGACCTGGTTCACTGGGACGACCATATGAGATATCCCATGAGCCAATACGAGGGGCAACAGGCGTGTTTTCTTTATTTTCTTGGGAGGAGCTTGAGCTTGTAGGCTCGATCGGCGATGAGGCAAGAGGCGGAAGGAAGTTGTCTACGTCGGTATCTAGTGGCAGCCTTGCACCAGGGGCGTATACTGGGTGCATATTCATATTCGGCAATCGAGGTATAGGGTACTCATTAAGGGCGATCTAAACTCCAGTGTGAGCAAAGAGAGGATGGGACTAACGTTCGTATCTAACCTTTTCGATCCGCGCGACTACCCGCAACATGAACGGCGGCCAAGCAGCACTGTGGACATGGTTAGAGATAGAGAATTGAAGGGTGGAATTATTCATCTTACTAATCGATTGACTCTCCCGCTGCGAGGGTTCGCAGGATGCCGTCCTCGTCAATATCCGTCATGTCGTATTTAAGGATATCCGATATGAGATATCCTGGTGGTTGTTAGATATGGACGTGCTGCCGAAATCGCGTCTCAATGTCTCTGGACTTTTTTGACGTAGTCAGGCCCAAGCGCGTATCCACCCGCACTAACAGACTGAGAGACTACCAGGTCAGCACCGCCACAGCCTTAAATTACTGGACGATCTGTGGCTACCTAGGTACCTAAAGTACCTAAGATAAGATATTAGTTGCCGGGTGTTCGGCATCACTTGCAGTTGACCTGCAATGCACGTTGACGTTGTTTTACCGTCCTTCCATTTCAGTTCTAAATATGGTTCTCTCTATGGCCTTGAACAGCAAGGTACTAGTATTTATTTCAGTTACAGATCCAATGCCACTTGATGAAATCTTTTTATTTGATTAGAGAGAGCCTCGCATTAGGTATAATATTTTATGTTATTAATCTAGATAGCTAGGTACCTAGGTACCCCATGTAGTTTAAAACCCCTCTGTTTCAAGTTTCAGTTATGCCCCTTACAGGCGGATTGGAATGCCTCGGCAGGATGGTTGATATACGTCCGATGATGCAAGCACATTAGTCCATAACTTACTCATCTCAGAAGCTCCAAGATGGCATTTTCACTTGACCAATATTGCAACGGCTAATGTGGAGAACTTCGAAGAAGAATGAGAGACATCAAGCATGCCGGAGGCTTAGCATTCTTGGCATTGGATTCATTGGACTCTGCCCTGTCAAGCTGTCTGCCTCGCGATTGCAGTACTTGGTCATACCTATGTTACATAGGAATAAGAGCCTGGACAAACCCTCTATAGGGGCAGCAGGGTCCAAGGGATCGGGACACGCTACTTTGACTTTTGACTTTACTACATACATATGTACCTACCTGTTATAGACTTTGGCGGGACCTGAAGCTTGTAACCTTAGGTTAGGTAGAAAAAGGGACGAAGGGTGAATTAGTAGGTACCTAAGGTCATACGAAGGTCCTAGCCAAAAAAAATCGCACATGTGCAGAAGTACCAGCAAGAACAGAAGAGCACGATATTACCTTATAGCTGATACTTCTGCATATGTACGATCCTTTTGGCCCGGACCTTCGTACATTGCGGCAACGATAAAAGCGCCAAGCAATATAATACAATGAGCGATTGGAAACTCGTGATATGTTGACCACAGACCGAGAGTCTTGATAGCTGGCAGACTTTGCAAATCTCGATATGGAGGTGGGTGTACGCCTGAAGATGACTGTTAAATTGAGGTTACGAATCCTTACGAATCGCTTTAACATATATCCACACCTTGGTCGATTTCCTTCTCTTCTTTCTCTTCTTCCTCATCTTTATTATTTTCATCGTCTTCTCGATCTGATCCATATCTAGACTTCTCTTTCAGCAATATAGACCTAGGCAGCCAGAAAAAAGTCTTGAGAAAAATGGTTGCATCTCACTTCGTATTGCGGCAGGATGATCTAGACGGGATGACCAAAGACGGATTTAATAGGTGCATCGCTTTGCTAGTGGTGGCTGTACGCACAAGGAGCTCCGCTTTTGTAGCTGGAGCCCTCTAGGTAGTAGAACTGCTAGTGTGCGCTAGTTGTTTAGCAATCCCACTAACAGATGCTACCTAAGTAGGTACTAAAAGGTCCCTGGAGTCCTACCTCTCAGCACATGGCCGATCCCCGTATTCCGTAAGACCCCCAATTCCAGTGTCAGCACAGCCCAAAAAAAGGCTCCATTGCATGCACCTGCTTGTCCCCCGTCCCCCCGTCCACCGTCCCCGGTCCCGTCAGCAGACAGACATTTGATAGATTTGGTTCCTTAGGTTAGTTAGGGACTTCTTCTTTTCGTCCCATTCAACAAAAACAAACACTTCTCTCATTTATTCCTACTGTCCATCTCCTAATTGTTTTCTCCGAAAGTAAGGCAATGACTCGACTCCTTTAGCAAGCTGCATTGTCTGGTCAACTCACGCACGATACGAACCAACTGCCACTTTTCCTTTTGCCGCTCGCTAAGACCCGTGTCAACTACGAGCTATTGAATATCTGGAATTGATCCTCCTGCGTAAAGTTGTGACAAGAGAAGCTCGACAATACCCAGACGATTTCTCTTCGCAGATAGACCTAAGACGCACAAGGCAGCCAAGCAACCAGTCTAGCCCGACGGCCAGGACCGAATACTACCCCCTGCCTCACCCTCGTCACGGCTCAAACCAGTCAGCCTGTTTCAGCCGACCCAACACGTCTAGCCCTCTCTCCGACCTTCTAAGAACAATCAATTCTCACCACACACTCATCCTTCATCCGCTCATGTTACGATCGCACATCGCGACCTTGCACTGAATTGGCGTTGACGTCTTAAACGAAGCTCGGAACAGTTTATTTGGACTGCGAGAAAGCAGGGCCGAATTCTTTGTTCACTACATCACAGCCACGACGCTGGTCGCACCCTTGGCACCCCGCCGGCTATTATTTGCAATTGAGGCGCCGTTGGAATCCGATTAATAGACAGGTAGTCCCCCGACCGAAACCTTCGTGATCCATCACCAATAACGGATTCCGATCGTACTTATCGGCACTCGCTATTTGTTCCGACTCCTCACCTAAGGAGGAGTCCAATACTTTCAATCTGGCGTTCAATCGAGATTCGCGGTCATTCCTGGCTGGGGAATCTGGGGGTTTTCAACAGATCCCGTCTAACCAATCCTTCAATTACTCTCCTCAGCAAGAGTACGCCCAGTACCCGCAAGCGCAGTATCAGTATCGCGAACCATACGGAAACGGAGCCAATCCCACAATGGCCGCGACAAAGTCTAGCCGGACTAGCAGTCTGGTGAAATCTACTGGCGAGATCTTCACTAGAAAATGGCCGCGCCTCTTTTTCATCGCAGCCGCGCTACAGGCCATCCTCGGTATCGCTTTTGAGTCGTAAGTCAAACGCTATTTATTAACTCGAACATGAAGCTAATGATTGATGATCCAAGATACACCTTTTCCCAATTCCAAAGTGGACTCAAGGATATGACCGATGCCGACTGGGGTGCTAACAAGAAGGATGGCCAATCGCAACTAAAGACGATTCCCACCTTTCTCGGCCTGCTGATGCTTGGGTTCATCTACGATATCGTGCTGGCTTGGGATGCGCTTCGCATGAAGAATACAATTCAGGTTATTGGCCTGTGTATCGCCAACCTGGCCTTCCTCGTTTACGGCGCGCTCCAGATTGACCAAATCCACCAGGCTATCACTACTCTGCAAGGATACAATGCTTTCACAGACCCCGATGTTTGGGCTGAGGTTCAGGGTGTTCTCATTGCTATTCCGGCCATTATTGCGCTAGACACGGTGGTTATGAGCTTCATAGCGTGGAAGCTGTATCAGGAATTCGCTTGGGACATCCTGAAGCACATAGGAGCCGACTACAGGATGAAGAAGCGATTCCTCCACTACCAGGTTTGTCCCCCATATGCGAACAAATATAATTAGACAGAAGACTAATAAGCCGGGCAGGTCTACATTGCCCTTCTCAAGTTCGATTTCTTCTTCTTCATTGGCTTTACGATTCAGTTCCTAGTCGTAGTTGGAGGAAAGACACCCACCGAGTTTGGCTTGACCGCCGCCGCCATTCCCATTACCATCGCCATCCTGCTGTGTGCCGCATGGTTTACCCGACGCGAGTGGAAGGTTGGCATGATCATCGTCATGATTCTCTATCTTGGCGGTCTTGCCTACTTCATCTACAAGCTTGCCCGAATCTACGATCCCATTGAATCTCAGTACTACATGCCGGTCCGTAAGTCGCTGACGGCATTTGCTGTACTTACGATCATTCTCATCATCCTGACCATCATCAACGCGTTGGTCTGCCTGTTCAACTTTGGCCGTGGTCTGAAGCACCACCTCAACAGTCCGCGACAGGAGATCGACAAGGACCAGGCCAGCTATTCGATGAACGACGTCAAGCAGACCCCTCTGCCTACCCGGATGACGATCGACTAAGAACCCGACGCAGAAGCGGGTCAATATAGATGTACAAAGTGACACGATTACACGACTTTCCTTTCCGAGCATTTCCCCCCAGATATCCAGCCAATTGTGGCAGCCCTTCGTGGAATAAAAAGGATGTTTTTTCACGGACCTCACATTTTCTTTCCTGGCGTTTAGCGATCTAATCTAGGTACAGCCTCCTGGGAGTTGTAGGGCGAAATGATCTTATATTTTGTTCCTTTTTCCTTTTTCTAAAAAGAAGAGAGCCCTTCGGCGTCTGTGTTCGGACTTGATGGTCTGGATAGCAGTTCTGCCCGTAACTGCCAGAGGCGGAAGACTATTGTAACAGTCGGTTTTTTTTTTGAGGTCAAAGAAAGGAGGATACCCCCCAAATGTTCGATATTCCGGGACCGGTTGTATGGTTTCGGCTTTCGGAACGATAGAGATGATGGCAAATCGGATTCTATATCTAGATCAGAAAGCTCAGCTTAATAAAAAACTAAGATTTTGCCACTGACGGTGTCTTGTTCATGATGTGACCCTTGACTACCTATACCTAAGCAACTACGGTCTATGTAGATTGAGGCTTAGGAGTCAGACTACCTTAGTTTCACTGGTCAACCACCTCTTAGCCATTATAATTCATCCTTTACACATCAACAGTGTAGATACAAATGTCAATTTATACCTAAAGCCTACCCAAGAAACAGAAGTATTGGCAGCCAGCTCCTCTTTAGACCCCTCTCTGTTAGAAATGCATATATCACGCAGAAATCCTAGGGCACACTAAACTCCTGTCCTACGATATCTCATACCCGAAGTACATCTGGCCGTCGTAGTTGCAATGGCAGCTTGAGGTATGACATATCACTACTTTCAAGTTGCATGTTTGTAATGGTACTGTGACTACTTCTTCATTCGGAGCTTACGTACTCGTACTCCGCCCCACTTATAAGGGAGTCGTCCCTCCCCCCAGCCTATAAGCTGGTACTCACCAGTAATTCAACCAAACCAATAATCTAACTAAAAATCTCCAGTACATGATATTAAAATTCAATTTCTAGGCCAAATTTAAGTTATTTTAATTCGAAAAAAATATCATATATAAATGATTTATTTTTAAATTAATTAATATTAAATTAAATATTATAATTACAAAAGTTAATTTAAAATTTAAAATATAATATAATAAGTTTAATTTTTTTTATAATTATAAAGTATTAAAATTGCAAAGAAATTAATAAAAATAAAATAAAAATAAGGATTTATTATTTTAAAAAAGCGATATTATAATCTTAAAAATATAATAAAAATGATTATAATTTTTTCAAATTATTAAGAAAATTTATTATTTTAATATAACGAATTATATTTGAAATTTCGTGTATTTTTAAGGGTATTTTGGTTAGGTTTTCTTAGATCTAATTGGCTAATAAATATGCAAATATGGCTATTTTTTAAGCTGGTATATCTTGATGAAAAAAAATGATAAAAATTTGAAAAAAATTCTAAAATTATCTTATTAAATTTCTAAATAATAACTAATTTTTTTCGAATTTAAATGATTTATACTTAGTTAATATAATTAATATATTAGAAATTAATTGATAATTGATTTTGGTATATATTTGTTTGTATGCAATTTTGGTTAGATTATTAGTTTGGTTGAATTACTGGTAAGTACCAATTTATAGGCTGGGGGGCGGGACGACTCCCTTATAAGTGGGGCGGAGTACGAGTAGTTGGTGGGGGATTACCCTTAATTTCAGGAGCCCTTCGAGCATTTCAGTCAATTATGCTTTCTAAAATCGTTACATGATTGTAAGGGAGTTGCGTACCACAAAGGTTTAATCAGGGAGCGCTTGACTCCCTACCAGGTTCTCTACTCTAGCTATTTCTTGCTTTGGGTTTTCAGGTAACGCACGAAATTGAGAAGCGGCCTCTGCAAATATGATTTTGTTGTCTGAAGCTTCCCCTTCCCTACTTAAGTGCCTACTCGAACATTAAAACGAGGTCACGTTTCTTGGTAAGAGAAAGTGGAATGGGGCTCGAAACTAGGCACCTAAAGTAGAACTCGTTTAGACAAATTCGGTGCAGAGTAGGAAGGCGAAGTATAGCTAAATGTATGTAGTTCAAGACCACCTGCCTAAAGTTGAACTTGTACTACGTCAGAACTCGCGTCCAGTTAACGCAATGCATCTAGCTTAGGACTTAGGGTAGGAGTTGGCGTAGCTTCAGTTTGTTCATGTCGTGGGTGCTGGGAAGGTTCAGTCTGACATTTTGCGTGGTGCAGGAACTGGCTGCTCTTATTTGACTGCCCAATGACCTCTGGGACATTTATTATTTCTCGTTATGTTCGACAACCCAACTAACTACACCAAAACAAACCAGCTTCTACGTCTCATCACACAACAGACCTTACTACTACATCACAGAATGTGATCACTCACTTACTGTACATTCGAGTTCACAGCCGGGTACTGCACATTTACTCCCTTTTGTTTTCTCCTAGGGCAATTTCACTTTTACGCGAACGCTCCATTTTCCTTCGACTGCGCCTTCTCCCTCTAAAAACCAGAGAAGATGGCCCATCAAGGGTTCCTGTGCGAGCCTCCTCTCACGACGTTGAGTTTTGGCCCAGCCCTGTTAAAGTTCCGGGGATACTTCACGTCTGCCTTCGTGTACATCCTAGCTCCTACAAGACGTGGCCCAGGCCAAGCTGGCTTCACCGAATGGTCACTTTCGAAATCTCCCAGCGTCAAGGAAACCAACTGCAATAGAAGAGGTCTAGTAACAAGAAGATCTCCAGACCTCTCAAGCCGAGTCGGGGACCCCGAACCTTTCCCGCTGCCTCTTCAAAGACGTCTGTACCTCCCGAGCAGACCAACACAGCGACCGATACTCCTGTTGCGGAATACGAGAGAGTCATCACACAAGGGGTGAAAATGCTATTGGAAGAGATGCAGTCGAGAGGATGCCGAAATCGCGGAGCAACCTTTACTGAGCGGACCTGTTTAGCCTCACGAGAGGCTTTGTGGTCAAAAGCCCAAATAGCGGAATCGTTCGCAGCCATAACGAGTGGCTTGCGAGACGTACGACTCCTATATAACAAACCAAGATCCGACTCTAGGTGGAGGAGGCAATTTTCGTACGCGCCTTACCCAGGCCACGTTCAACTGTAATCCTAACCATCGGCTTGGGTTTAAGACCGATACCACACGCCTAAATGTTATAGGCGGCGCGGCTTGTGAGAGCACGATTTGACATTAGAGACAGCACCCTGATAAACGGAAACACTTCTGCTGGTGAGGTCCCTTGTCCGCGACTCGACGACATTCAAGAACCCCACTCAGTTCATTTGTCTCCTGGATACTAGGAGCCTAGAGGCTGAGATGATCTGAGTCGGGAAGATGGGTTTCGAATTGATAAGATATAGATGAAGAATTTGTGCAGGCAGTACTCAGAAACCCTCCTGTACACCCCAACTACCCAGGATCTCTATATCCTTCCGATCTCATACATTCGGATGTTCCCGCTCCTGCGTCTCTCCAAGGAACAGCTGCTCGAGAGAAAAGGTTAATTAAAGCTCCTCGTCAACACGAGTGGCAACATCGTCGACTTTGACCTTCCTAACTTCGATTATGCAGGGCTTTCACTTGTGCCAGTACCACCACTATTACCGCTGCCGTTCTCGCCGCTTCAGCCAATAAACCGTTCTGCCTGTCGGTCTTCAGGCAAGCGTGGAATAGCTAATGAAGTCTTGCAAAACCTCGACACCCAACCATCACCCGCATTGACGCGCAGCTTAGCAAGGCTACCTGGGTTGTTTACAAGCATAATAGACAACGGTGAAAGAGACAGGGGAGATGGACAATAACACATGAGCCACATATACAAAGGATGACGGGTTCTGCTTTGTGGGTGCTGGCTGGAGCTTGGCAAGGGTTGGATAATCTCCGTCGAAGACCATCATCGTCGAGAGATGTGGCTTTCTGATCCAAATTTAAAGTTAAGAGTTGTAGCCAAAACATGAATATATTACACGTTTTTCCAAGCAAGGCGCTTACATAGCTTAGTGCTCAAAGTGAACTCCTGTCATTTATGGTCATTAATTCAGGGCCCATTACGGCATCTTATGGGCTCATTTCAAATACGCAACTCCTAGGAGATAGACAACACCCGCTTTCGGGATTTATGAGTGTACAATATGGCTACGAGACTCAAGCGAACTGATCTGGAAAATAGCAGCATAGTATAATTATGCTATTGAAGGCATGAGTGTGGTATCTAAAGCTGGAAACGTAGTAATGAGTGTTATAACGCCTGCTTCCCCATCCGTTTCTGTTCTTTACAACCCCCCGATGTGTGGGAGATAAAACTCATGATTCTTTTAGCCTAACTTCCCTGCCCTGCCCTGCCCTCCCAAGCCAGACCAAAGCTCAGGGCTAGTCATTCCGATTCCGCAAACGCCGTAATCGAATCACAAATAAAAAAAAATCTTATACGCGGTAGACGCCCCCCTTACTTTCAAACCACACACGAGCCTAGCCACCTCTCGGCGGTATTGGCAACTCGAAAATCATAATATGATCTCCTTGGCGTCCTTGACGATGCCCTCGCTGGGGCAGTAGGGGCACTTATATCTGTTACCCTTGGTGAGGCGCTGCAGGCTCTCGCGGGCGAGGACGTGGCCGCAGGGAAGGATGACGGGGGGGTTATCGTCCGTGGTCTGCTCCTTGCTGACGGGGCACACGAAGATGGAGTGGTACAGCATGCTGCGGGGCAGGGGCGTCTCGAACGCGAGCTCCTGGGCCGTCGTCCACTCGGTGCCCTTGGCCTTGGCCTTGGTGTTGTACTTGACCAGTCGCGGCAGCGCTAGCGCGCCCGCCGTCGCCGCCACGTACAGCGGCGACTCCGCCGACAGCCCCAGCAGCGAACAGAACTCACGCGTGAACGACGACGCCACCTCCTCGAACGCTACCGATATGTCGAAGATGGACCGGTACGGCGACAACTCCAGGTCCTGCGAGTACACCATGGCGCCGCTGAGCTGCTGGATCTCGCGCAGGTGGCGCTGCTGGAAGCGGCCGAAGTTAATCCTTGCATACTGCAGCGCGCCCTGCACGCCGTTGTCCCGCGTGTCCGGCAGCCCGTTCACGGTGGGGCCTTTGAACAGCCAGATGAATTGCAGCTTACAGAGCTCGAATTCCAAGTTGGAACCGCGGGCCTCTAGTTCTATGCAGTTCTCCCTTGCCCAATTTATGGCAGGCAGCAAATTGTGTGCCTTGAGGGCCGAGAGGATCGAGTACATATCGGCGAAGGAGGATTGTAAGGCTTGGGACTGTAGAGCTGTGAGGTCGGATGGGATGTCGGCATCGGTTATAAGGGTATCTGTGGGGTATTCGGATGATGCCATATGCGACTGTAATATAGAAGGTGATTGCTGATCATGAGGAGTCGGCGCCGTCTGAGGTTGTGGTTGGGCTTCATTGATGAACGTAGACGCCACGCCGAACTGACCTTCGCGCAAGAGGTGCATAGCAATAGCACGGTTGATCAGGGCGGTGTGCGAGGCCATGGGATCAACCTCGACAGGGAGTGCTCCCATGCCCTTGGAGCAGGCCGTCTTCAGGGACTTGTTGAATTCATTCTGCGCCTTGTATACGTGTTTCAAGCTGGTGTTTAATCCGTCTATCTGTTCTTTGACGGGATTTTGGAGTTTAGTGAGGGTCAGGCTCATAGTATGGGTATCACCGGCTTCTGAAGAAAGAGTCAGTATCCACGACGCAAGTTTGCTGGGGAGTGGTCGGAAATCATTCTGGCTTACCTTGAGCTTTCGCTACCTTGTTCCGCGCAGCAGTAAGGAGCTTTATGATCTCGTCGACATCTTCGACGGCGTCGGCTAGTTTGGCTGAGCCGGTCAGCTTCTCGAGATCCTTCTGCAACTGGAGGTAGGCCATTTGTTTCGTTGGCGGTAACTCGCGGGCGTCTGTGTGATCTCAAATAACAGTATTCGCCTCGGTTTATTGTGTTGGTGCTCGGTCGAGGTCCAAACAAACTTGGCTCGTCGACTGACATTAAACATAAGTGGCAGCGCTGACTTTCATCCCGATCGATAATATACCACCATAAGTTGAAAGGTGACGAATGGTTTGAACCTTAATTGAAACGTAACCTTAGGTACCTACATACACAAGGCACAAGGTACCTTAGGATACGGATGTAGTCGAATACGCCGCTGGAGCCGATAAGGTGATAAAAGGTACCGTTTATGTGACATCCCGACATTCCTTACCGACCGGGGTATTTCAGAATGACAGTCTAGCGCAGATAGGCTGACCAGCTACTCTGACTGTTCCTTTATCAAATAGCGGGGCTACTCCGACCGGCTACTTCTCTAATGACGCATAAAAACCCCACTATGCCACAGCTGCCCCTGGGCTATGGGGCTATGGCTGGCTGTATGTTGGCGAGCTTGGCGAGTTGTCTAGAATACCCGAGGCCTTGTTTCAGGGGCTATTCCAGCTGAACAAGCAGACAAGCTGCCTGCATAAAGCTCTGTTATAGTACCAAGACCTGAGCTACACCTCTAATAAGTCCTTAAGAGAGCCCGACGTGACATCCTCTCCATCACATGTCAATACCAAGTGTGATATCTACACCTGACATACGTGTACGACGGAAGAAACAATCGCTTTCGCGGTAGTCACCGCCTTGATCCCATTGCTTGTTTGCCAGACCTAGATCTACCTAGGTAGTCACAGTCGCCATGCTCCCTTTGTTACTTGTCCTCGACACAATATGAACGTCGGAATCGTCCAAGATCGAGGGCCTGTAGTGCATGGATTCCAACCATGTCGTTGCGACCACAAAGCGACGCCAGAGTCCAGCGAGAGGACGGATCTGCGCTTTCGAGAGCTTCCTCGAGAGGAAATACTATTGCCAGCCAACTCGATGGGTCAATAACTCCCCTCTCCAACCTTTCTAAGACATCTTCGCCGATGCCCCAACGCCATGTCATTATCCCCGACCCTGTAGCTTTTAGGTATGTTCTTGAGTCCGGACAGTTACAATCAGCTTGCGCATCGTCACTAACATCCTTCTTTCTCTCTTCATAGATACTTGGAAGAGGATCCCTGCGTTACCGTCGTCGAACGAAGACAAGAACTCCAAGGTTACGAGCTATACCTAGTTGAACAATGGGCCTGCTCCCGGCAGTCGCCTACCCTCGTTATCGTCACATACACTGGGGATGAGAAACACTTCGTCGTGGTCGGGGTTTTAGGCGTTCCGGCCGACGAGAAAGCTTGGTCGCCAAAGCTGCGACTCTACTTCAAAGCTATACAGCAATACCATGCGCGACCGAAAGATACAGATTTGGGGGAGTTGATGGTGACAAATCTAAGCAGCTTCCCTTCTGCTTTGACCGTTATACCAGTACCCGACGGAGATATCAAGAAACATCGAAGGGAATTTATCGTTAACGAGGACCTCAAGAGACTGGGCTGCTCGGGGCGAGCTGGTATGACTTTATCCGAACCTAGTGGTGCGGCCAGGGCCAAATTCTATCAGCTCTACAAAACCACTGACAAGATTCCCTTCTCCGATGCAGTGGTTGAGTTGGTGAAGATGTGTCAAGTAGCCCTGTTGATATTCGGGAAGCTCGAACAAGTATATATCGACGGACTTTTATGCGACGTGACCGAAACTGCCATTGGGGACTGGTGGACCGAGTTCGGAGCAGAATACTACAACATTGAACCGACCGACGGTATTTTAGGGCCTACTACTGTTGTCGCGCTGCTTGGCTTATTGATGGGTGCGCGAAACCGGCTAAGTTACTTTGGAGCCCCTGTCCCCAAGGACGCTTTCGATGTCGACTCAACGGAGAGAGGCATCTCATATTTCCAAAAGTACCAGAAGTTAGAAAGAACTCGCCGCCTAGATCGGCAGACAATGCACAAGCTACATACTGTCACAGCGAAGGCAGCTTCGGGGGAGGGCTGGGGCGTACAGAAAGCTGTCAAATCAACAGTATCTGAAATAGGGGGAAAACGTGGCGAGATCGTTCTCGGTATGGTTAGTGGGCGTGACAAGGGAGGAATTGGAGATATCGAAACTCTGGACCTGGAAAAATTTGTCAGCTTAGCCTCGGGAGAGCGCGCGAAATGGCTGTGGCTCGGCAAACCGAAGCGTTCCACGGCTGACAGTCACGAAAAACCCATTCCCGACATGGGCAATATCTTATTTGGCAAAGAAGACGGCTCTAATCAGACCAAGAGGACGCACAGCGCTCCTGTGGAGGAAGAGCCAGAGCCTCGCCGACGGGAGGATACTCCAGGCGTCTATTCCACACCCGCACCCGGATCCTCTGCTAGCATAGGAGATAGCCCTGGGGAGAGGGACGCTCGCCGTGGTGTCTTCAAGAATGTTGCTCGAGATGCTCGCTCGGGTCTGGGGCGAATAAAAGATGCCGTATATAGCGGTGGTGGACTACGCGGTCATAATAGCAGACCGTCAAAAGACGAATCATCTGAAACTACAATCTCCGGGCCGCGCTCATCTATCCTTACTGACTCCTCGGTGGGTATCCTGGCAAGTCCCAGCCCGGCCCCTAGCCAGATAAATAGGGCATTTACGTGGAAGAATAAGCCAGAAGAATACTTGAATGCTCTCAAGAGGGAAAGAGAAGTTGAATCGGCACCCACCTCGGTTCTCTTGCTAGGATCGGGGGATACGCCTACTAGGGAACCTCGAACGGCACTTCACATGAATGGGGGTGTACCAAAAGTAGCTGGCAGCGACATCAAGAAGATCTCGAACGCGAGCGAGATGCGAAATGACGTCGCAGCAGCAGTTGAATCTATAACTGGTTCGGTTTGTGCCGAAAGTGATTTGCAAGGTCCATTTGTTGAAGCAGAACAATTCAATTCGAATTTGTCTAATCTTCACAGGCGGCATAGCATAGAAGTTGACAAGCCCCAAGAGCATGGCTTTCCAAACGAAGCACGATGGGCTCGAAGATTATCCTTCGGAGATGCCGAGGCGGCTCTTTCTCGAGAGGATGAAATAATGGACCTCGATCCGATTGGAGACTTGGCCGGGCCCGACAAGCAAGCGTACCTCACGGAGCTTGCCAAGAGCCTATACGTCAATATTCTTGATGTCAAGCAGAGCATCGAGCCTTGGGTAAATACAAAGATAAGATTAATTGAAGGAATCGACGACGAGTACGGACGGCAGCATGACCAGCTACAACAGCTTTATTACCAGCGCACGGACGCATATAACCACACTAAGGAGAGCTCCCAAGAGACGATCAGCGAGCAGAGAGCGTATATCACGGAGGCACTCAAGGAAGTCGAGGTGCAGGCAGCCAAGCTGGAGTACGAGATTAACGCGCTGGTCTCCCGGGTCACGGACGTGGAAGACGGAGTCGCGCAGTTCGAGGCTCAGGTCGACGACGTGGAGCGCCGGGCCGAAGAGCTCAAAGCGCATCTCGAGACGGAGAGCTGGCTGCACTGGGCGGTGCGGACGCTGACGGGGATCGGGACCGGCCCCAATATTACCAGGCCGCGACCCCAACAGCATCACAACGATAATGATATCTTTTAAGCTTCACGTTACCAACATCACCTACTTTTTGGGAAACGGGCTGATATTTCTACTTATTCTTTCTTTCTTTTTAAATCTTGGGTTTGGTTAGCAAAAAATCCAAATTGGGTGCATAGCATATGGGCAGCGAGCATTCGGAGTCCTGGCACCTGGCAAGTCATCTCTCTTATTTTTACATCGCGTATATATAGATACCCTGATTGATGTAGCAGAACCAATCGGACTGGCTTTTTATCCTTTGAGTGTTGTCTTTGATATACTCTCATCTTCAGAATATGCTCATCCAACTAATGAACATGAGATTGTTACGGGCATGGTGAGTGGACTAAGGAGGTCAGATTGCCTAATCGCATACATGGAAGCTTTAAGATTTTCTGACAACCATCAGACAAGAAGAGATACCAAACCGCGACCTTACCCCTAGTTTTGAGGCCCCATTGCCCAGGTCAATAGCGATACGATGAACGTGATAATCCTCATGCTGCCAGTTATCGTTGGGAAGCCATAGAGAGAACATTGGGGCTGAAGATGCCAACTAGGATACTAGCGATCATAGCGACAACGATGGCATTCAACGTACAGATCCGAATGTTACGCTTCTTCAGGTTCGCATGAGCGAGCACGCATTTCTTCAACCTCGTTGCTTTCAAGGTCAAGCTTATAATAGTCGAGGAACAGTGTGTCATTGTCGGATCGAGGGGGTCGAGTTTCGGGCGCTGTTATCTCAGTCAGTATTTGATCATGTCTTTGGATAAGTAGTAAGACTGGCTAGGAGGGTTACAACCTCGCTTACCACGTTTAATTCTGGTTCTTCGAAGCTGTTTCCCGCGTTTTGTATGATGAGTGACTATTCTTATCAGTGACGATACTTAACGTACAGGTTCTAAGAGCCGCCATCATAGCAGAGTAGCCCCAGAATATACGATGAAGACGAGGGCCGTGCCTAAGAATTTCGACCTTATTTTGACTTCAATATTCTCCATGGCAGCTTCGACGGAGTTCATGTTAGTGATATTGTTGGGCGCCAAATAAGAATGCTCTCCTTTCTCTATCACGACCCTAGTAGCCAGAATGGATCTGCAGCCTGGGAGGACGGCGTCCTAAACAGCCCTCGTGATAGCTGAGGTATCTATCTGAGAAAACGAGGCCGTGAGTGGCATTTGGAACCGGGCCAATGGTAGGGTCTGAGATTGTAGCGGCCGCCTGTGAGGATGGCATGCCGGGCGATACTTGGAACAATGTCTGTCATGGTGATTGAGACAGGTGAGCCGCCCGGGAACAGTTGAAGTGCCAAGGACCGGGTATAAGGGTATGTTACGACCGCCTATCAGATGATTTATCATAATGACCAAGGTGGCTATCAGTCCTCGTTACAAAGGCGAGTCAGCGAAACTTCAGGTATGCTCAGAAGCAAAACAGAGGAGGGGGGATAGGAGTAAGAGGAAGATAGTATATTGGAAACGGGTAGAGGTAACTTTTTTTTTCTAATTGGACATTGTAGAAATGTCAGATATCAGATAGAACTCATAAGCCTCATACGCAACCACATACCATATACTGCCCACATACCTACACCACCACATATGGATACCACATAACATACTATCGATTAACTTATTTTGTATTAGATTACTGCATGCAAATCATTTTGAAATCCATCTAGGTAACTCGCAATGCAGAAAGCCTTATCCAGACATGAAACTAAAGGGGGTGTTACCTAAGCATAATCCGACCCCGGGAATGGACCGAGAATCTCCGAGTCCGTTGGTCATTGTGGGGAATAGAACGGCCCAGAAGGTCAGAGGATTATCGGCACGTGATCTAATCTCCTTTAATCGATTGCAAAGTGGCCCGATCGGATTTATCGGGCTACGCAATAATCACGAACTTGCGGGTTACAGGGTCCACGGTGCAGGTGGCAGCTTTTCACTCGCTTTCAACCGTTGAACACTCTCCCTTCTCCCATTTTCCCATTCCAAGCCTTCTCAACGCCTACCCACGTACGCATTCACAACAACTATCATTCTTACTACGACTGTACTATTCTCTTCTTTCCTTTACGTAACTAGTCCTTCCTTATTTCCTCACCCCTTATTTCGACATGAGCGCATCCTCCAGAGCTGCCCGCAGGGTGGTGCTAGTGAACCCCTTTGCTGGGAGGACTGCCGCAAGACCTGGCCTCGCCCTGCCTTCAGCCTACCTTGGACGCCATAACACACAACTCGCTTCAGAGCTAACCGCCCGCGCGCTCCTGATTCCCATTCGAAGCATAACTACCGAAAGGCATCCAGCTGGACCGCCGGATGGTCCCCCTCCTGGGTTCAATGCAGAGCAAGCTAAGAAACCGCTCCCCAGGACAGAGACCCCCGCGGCAAGCAAGAAAGCGTCAGAGGCAGAGACGAAAACCAAGAGCTCGGACGAGAAAGTTGCAGCCAAACCGACTATACCTACCATTGGCGAGCCTTCCGCTGAGCCGAAGAGTCTGACCGAGCTAGCCGCGAAGAAGGGAGCCGACATAGAAAAGCTAGAAGAGAAGCAAGGGAAGAAGTTGACTCTGTCGCAAAGGATAAAGCATGAAATTCAGCATTACTGGGATGGAACCAAATTGCTTGCGACGGAGGTCAAGATCAGCAGCAAACTCGCATTGAAGATGGCTGCCGGCTACGAATTGACCCGACGAGAGAACCGCCAACTCCAGCGAACAGTCCAGGACCTTGGGCGCTTGGTCCCTTTCTCTGTCTTCGTCATTGTCCCGTTCGCCGAAGCGCTTCTACCCATTGCGCTGCGATTATTCCCCAACATGCTTCCGAGCACATACGAGGGTCAGCAATCAAAGGACAAGAAGGCCGCGACGCTGCGTGCAACTCGTAAGGAGGTTAGCTCCTTCCTTCGCGACACCCTAAAGGAAACTGGGTTGCCTGTGTCGCCAGCGACGACGCAGAGAGAAGAATTCGCCACATTCTTCCGAAAACTGCGGGCTACGGGAGAAAAGCCAAGCACGGACGACGTCATCAAGGTCTGCAAGGCCTTCAAGGATGATTTGACTCTAGACAACCTCTCCAGGCCTCAATTGGTGTCTATGTGTCGGTACATGAACTTGAACACGTTCGGTACGGACATCATGCTGCGGTACCAGATTCGTCACAGAATGCGGCAGATCAAGAGAGACGACAAGGCCATCAGCTTCGAAGGTGTCGAAAGTCTCAACGTTGCAGAGCTGCAAACGGCATGCGCGAGCCGAGGTATCAAGACGTACACAGTGTCGCCTGCTAGACTACGGGAAGACCTCCAGTCTTGGCTAGAACTACGATTAAAGCACGGCGTTCCCTCGACTCTCTTGGTTCTAAGTAACGCCTATATGTACGGCCAGAAGACGGAAGAAGGCGGCTTCCAGAGTCAGATCGAGGCCCTGACTGGTGTTCTATCGTCCATCCCCGAGGAGCTGTACCACGAGATCGAGCTCGAGGTGCACAACGCTGAAGGCGCCGCGACTAACAAGCAGAGGCTCGAGGTTCTCAAGGAGCAGCAGGAGCTCATTGAGGAGGAGAACGAGCAGAACCAGGAGAACCAGGATACTGGTCTCGCTACACCCAAGGATGTGGACGACATAGACGAAAAGGAGGACAGAGCGCTTGCCGCGTCGGAGCAAGGTCTTGACAAGGGCGTTGTGAACGAGGCGGCTGCTGCAGAAGCTGACCAGGCGCAAGTACAGGACGTGCAGCAAGAGCAGCAGCAGCAGGCCAAGCTGGAAGCAAAGAAGCCAGAAAACTAAAGTGCGTCTAAGAAGAAGCGACCTGAGATGAAAAAAAAGGAAAATTCCAAGAGATGAAAATAAATACTAAAAACCTACTATTGCATCGCTTCTCTTTTGTTACATTAACTCACTTACACATGTTTGTATTATGGGCGCCGCGCGGATAAGGCTTGCCATTGCATGCCAGTTGTATTACAAGTGGTTAAGGGAGGGGAAGAGGGAGGAGTAGCGGCGGTTCACTGCGGAGACTCGGAAGGCTGTAGGTAGAGGCCGATGGTATCATAGAACATTGCAAAGAAAAGGGACATCTCTTGTCATGGAATTGAGACCAGCGTAAATAGACTAAACTCTTGATTTCTGACATTTTTTATTCTGTTTATAATTATGCTTTCAGTTACGTGGAATTAGACTTGAGGTTTTCGTCTGGTTTGCCGATTCAAGACTTGAATTTTTTCACCAGATGTATTTATTCAGAAGATGCAGTAAGAATACGTGGGGTTTCTCTCTCTATACTGTGATCGGTACTCCTGTGATGGGCGAGTCTCAAGGATGGCCTCGATATTCCATGATATGGAATCCGCATACACCATGAGTGGCTTCTACAAGTTTACAACACATGATAAATAATCAATCCTCTTTCTATCAATTGAACCCAGGCCGTACAAAGAGCCTCTGTGGCGACTAGACGGCGTCAATATGCTTCTAGAATCCCTTGGAGCTTCGGAAATACGAAAAAGGTTCTACCTTGTCGAACCTAAAGTTAGAAGCTTACCGATCGCTCGTACAGTAAAGCACAAGCTTGACATTGCAAACCCTATTCTAACACTATTGAAAAAAAAAAAAAAGTATCTCATCGTCGCCGGAAAGGTACACCCCGTTACTTTCGCCTTCGAGCCGCCATGTTGGGGCTCTCTCTTTACGTCGCCATGATGGCATTTTGCGTTAGCCCGTTCCGCGTGGCGGACCTATCCGTGATGTTGAGCCAGATAGAGTCGTTTTTGAGAATCATGAGACGGGACGGAGCGACTCGGTCCACGCCAAGATCAAGCAGAAAACGACTGACTAGTATGAAGATGCCGGGTATGTTGACAAGTAGGTGATGGCGAATAAATATAATTTATTTCTGCCATTCTTGCCATTACCCTAAACCCGCTATAACTCTGCGAAGACCCCTGGACTCCAATCTTCTAGGTCCCAAGAGACAGGGCAAGGGCGCAAGATGCGACAGAACATTATGCAGGGTCTTTGCTGGTCGTGAAACGGGGACCAGGTTAAAAACGAGACCCGACCGAAAAGGAGGCATTGAGGGCTGGCCATTTGACACTAAACCGCCAACCCGCCAAAACTCTAAAATATTAATTATATAAAGCCGCTAGAATATAATATTAAAAAACAATATATAAATTAAAATATTATTATATAAAATTTCTAAGAATTATTATCTAAGGTTTATCCGTATTTTGATATATTTTTAAATTAAAAATAATAAAATTTTATTTATATTTATAACTTAATAATCTTATAAAATTAATTATAAATCTTAAATAATTAATATTATTTAATTTTTAATTTAAATGTAATTTAAATAAATCAAATTATATTTTTATATAATATTTTTTTTAAGAGTAATATTAAATTTAAAATCTTTTAAAAAAAAAAAACTATTATATAATTATTTTTTTAAAAATTATAAGATATAATTATATATAATTTAACACACATAATTCCTTATAAATAAATTATTTAAATTTATAAAAAAAAGCCTTTTTAATCTAAAATTCTAATATCTTTTAATTAATATTAATTTTAAATTTATAAAAGAAATAATAAAAAAATTATTAAAATCTATATATTAAATATATAAATATATAATATATATAATTTAAAAGGTATTATATAATTAGATTTCTATATAAATTTTTTTATATATAAATAACTTTATACTTAGATATTATATAATAATATAATTTAATTTATTTAAATTATAATTAAATTAAAAATAATTATTATTAATTATTTAAAAATATACTTTGGTTTTATAAAATTATTAAAATGTAAATTTAATAATTATAAATGTAATTTTATTATATTTAATTTAAAAATATATTAAAATATAAATAAATTTTAAATAATAAATTAACTTTTAAAAATATAAATAAAAAAACTTTTATTTTATTATATTAAAAAATAATTTTATAAAATAATTATAAATTATTAATATTATTTTAATTTTATGATTTTTTATTATAATTTAAATTTTTTAAACATTTTTCTAATTATAAAGAAAAAAAAAAAAAAAATAAAAATAAAAAAAAAATAAATAAAAATTTATAAAGTATTTTAAAAAAGAATAATTTTTATTAATAAATCTAAATCCTTATTAGTAAATTTTATAAATTTTAATTTAACTTTTAAATAAAATTTATTATTATTTTAAATTATAATATTAAAGTTATTATTTTATATATTATTAATTAAATAAAATATGAATAATATAAATTCTAAGTTAATTATCAAAAGAAAAACCAATTAATATTATAAAATAAAAAAAAAATAATTAGTATTATAATTTTAAAATATAATTTTTATATTATTAATTAGTAAAAAAATTAATTATTTATAATATAATAAGGATTAAATCTTAATATCATAATTATTTTCAATTAATATTAATTAAAAATATTTTTTTAATAAGTTATTATTATAATTAAAACCATTATTATTAAAATTAAAACTATTAAAATTATCATTATTATTAACATTAAAATTATTATTATTATATTTATTATTATTATAATAATTAATTATAAATTAATAATAAGCGGAATTTATAAAAATATTATTTAATATATTTATATTAAATTTAATAAAAATAAAATTAAATTTAAAATTTAAATTAAATAATAATTTAATATTTTCCCCTAAAAAAAAAGTAATATAATTTCTTTTAATTTAAATTTTATTAATAAGATTTTAAAAATATTTTATTCTAAGATTTAAATTAATTTTCTATTCCATTTAATATTTATTTAATAGTACTTTTTAAATATAAATATAATAACTTTTATTTAAAATAATTTAGATTATATAAAATTAGATTTTTTCTTTCTTTAAATCTATAATTAATATATTTTTAACACTAAAAATAAACTATGCAAAACAAATAAATATAAACTCTAAAAAAATACTAATAAATAATAAATATTATTTCTTATAAAATAAAATATATAATTTAAAAATAATATTATGGCTTTTTTCATTACTATAAAAAAAGTAATAAATTAAATTAATTATAATAAAATTAGAAATATATTATAAGAAAAAAATTATATGATAATAATTAATAATATAATATAGGTTTTTTTGTAAATAAATAAAATTAGAAAAATTATTAATTGCATTTTTATTTTTAGATTTTAATAATTCGCATTAGAAATTTATTATATAATTTACATTAAACCATTAAAATATAATTTATAAAATAATATAAATTTACTTTACATTTTAAATATTATTAATAATATAATAAAATTCATTATAAATAATAATTAATTTTTAGTTTAAATTAAATATATATATATTAAATGGATATATAAAATAAATGTTACGAACGTTTAATATTTTTATATCTAAATTTTCTTTTATATTATTTTTATTATTTATAATTAGTATATCTTAAGTGTAATAATCTAATATATTTAGAACGTCTTAGATTAAAATTAAATTTAAAATTATACCCTAATTAGCCAAGATAAATTATAATTATTACTAAAATTTAAAGATTATTTCTAAGAAATCCCAATGTTTAAATAATAATATTACTAGATATATATAATTATTATAATAAATGATATTTAGAATAAAAATATTAGAAAAATTAGATTTAATATAAGGGTTATTTTCTAAAAATTTAATATCGGTTATATAATTTAAAATAATATTATTATTAATGGATTATATGTTACTAATATAATAAGAAATATAAAATTAATATTTTTATTTATATAAAATGCTATTAATTAGAATTTTAATATAATAAATAAAATTAATTAAAATTATAAAATATGGTATTTTATTATTATATTTTAATTTTAAATTATTATTTTATATATTACTAATTATAATATAAAAAGTATAATAAAAAAATAAATATAAAACATTTTTATTTTAAAATACATATATTTAGAAAATAAATAATATATTAGGATAATTAAGATAATAAATAAAAATTATTTTAAAAAGTATTATTTATTCTTAGCTTTATAAAAACAAAGTGGAAGTAAAATATTTTAAATTTATAATATATTAAAAAATCTAAGATTTTGAAAAATAAATAAATATAAAAAAATAAATTATAATTAAATATATTTATTATTAATAAATTTAAATATTTCTGATAATGATTTATATTATATATATATTTATCCTAAATTTTTTTATATATCTAAGTACTTCTTAATGAAATTATAATTTTTAATATTATATAATTAATTAATATTATAATTATAATTATTTTTTTTTATTTAAATATAATAAAATAAAATCTTAATTAATAAAAAGCTTGGTATTTTTATAAATTATATTATAAAATCTTTTTAAATAAGTATTAAAGTAAATTTAAAAAATTAATTTTTATTAATATTACTTTAAAAACTATAAGTTTAATTTATTTAAAAAATTAACTTTTACCGATACTACTTTAAAAACTATAAGTTTAATTTATTTTAAATAAAATTTAATTTATAATTTTATATTTCTTATAATAATATCTAAAAGTTATATTCCTTATTTTATAATGATTTTTTCATATTATTTATTTTTAAATTATATTATTTATATCTTAATTTTATTTAATGTAAATAAATTATAATAATAAATAAAATAATATATTATTTTTAAATAATAATATTAATTATATTATAATAATTAACCTATTATAAAATATTATTAAATTTATAATATTAATTTATATTAAATACCTAAATATAATAATATTTAAAATTAATTAAATTTTTAATTTTTATTATAATATATAAATTTATTTTTAATAAATCTTAAAATTTATATTTATTTTATTAAATATATTATAATTATATTTAATTTTACTAATTTAAAAAATATAATAATAATAAATAAACTTATAAATAAATATAAAATTTTTATTTTAAAATTATTAAATGTTAATAAAATATATTTTATAATTTAAAATTAATTAGAAATTTAAATTAATTAATATTTTATATTAATTTATTAGCGTATTAATTAATATTATTAATTATATTAAATAATAAATATAAAGTTATTTTAGTTAATAAATTAATTAAATTAATTATTTTTTTAGGCGTTATAATTTAATATTTTTAAATATATAAATTTATTAATATTTTTTAAAATCCCTTTATATAAAATGTTAATTTTTAAAAGGTATTTAAATTACTAATTAGTGATTTTAAAGATTTTATAAGTTATAGTAATTATAAGTTTATTAGTATATTATGAAATTTACTTTTTTCGTTAATATATAGTAACGGCATTTTTATTTATAATTATTAATTTTGAACGAAATTATAATAAGATAATTTGGGGATTTATGGAATATATATATTAATATTAAATATATAGCTTAGTTTATAATATAATTAATCTAATTATTATTAAATTATTTTTATTTTTATATTTTTTTTACTATAAAATTTTACCTAATTATTAAATTTTTCTTTTATAAATATTCGGATAAAATTAATAGCTATAAGATTATAAATCTAAAGGCTTAATTATTTTATAATATAATAAAGAATTTTATAGTTTTAAATTAATATATCGTTAATTTTAAATAATATTAATCCATTTCGTATTAATCATTTTTACAAATGCTAAGAAATTAAATTAAAATAAACCTTATAGCTAAAACCCTATGAATTAATAAAAATCTAATGCCAAGTATTATAATTATAAATTAAAATAGCGAAATGATTATTTCTATTTAGGAATTAAATTAAATATATAATTAAATTTATATTTATAATTATATCTTTGTGCTTTATGGGTAATAGTAATATAAAATTATAATCAAATATAATGATATTTAAAATCTAAAAAAAATCATAATAAAATTATATATTTTTTTAAATTATTTTAAAGAAAAATTAGAAATTAAAATTAAATAAATAATCCTTTTTATTAATTTTTTTTATTATATTATAATAAATTATTAAATGATTTTATTATTTTATTTATAATATATCTTAATATTATTTAAATATATTTAAGAAAAAATAATTTATTATTTTTTTATATTTTATATTATTAAAAAGGAAAAATGTTAGCTATTTATATATAAAATTATTAAGTTAAACGAAAAGTTTTTTATTAAAATTATTAGGAAATGTATTTAAAAGTATGAGATATTATGAGTAATAAATATTATATAACTAATTCTATGTTTTTTTTAAAATAAATGGTATTTATATTTATAATAAAATAAAATTTAAATTTTATTTTATTATATTATTAATATATTTAATAATTTTATATTTTTTAGGGATATAATTTATATTATTTTTACTTAATATTTAATGGTTTATAAATGTAAATAAATATAGTTTATAAAAAAGGGGAAATTTTAATATGTATTATATATTATTTTTAATTTAGATATTTATTTATTAAATATTTATTTAATAAAGTAATAAAATAGAAATTTAATATAATATAAAATAAAAATGTTATATTTATTTTATTTATATTTATTTTATTTATTTTATAATAAATTTAAAATTAAATTTATATATTATAAGTATATTATTATTTTAATTATTAAAATAAGGAGTAAAATATCTATTTTTTTAGTATAAATAACTATTAAAAAGTACGTTATTAAGCTAATTTTTAATTTGGTTAGATTAGAAAAACCTAAGATTTAGCAATTATAAAATTAATTTTAATATGATTTAAGCTATTATAAATTTTTTAATTTATAATTTTATAATTATATATTAAAAAATAAAAATATTATTTTATTATTTATATATATAAATTTAATAAAAAAAGCTAGGATATATATTATAAATAAATAATTAATTTTAATTAAAAAAATATATTATAAAAAGCTATTAATTTAAACTTAAAAATATAAAATATATTATTAAAATATCCTAGATAAATGCGCCTAATTTATATTAAAACGATATATAATTATTTTCTTAGTTATTATATATATTAGTTTTTTTATAATTTTTATTACTTTTAGAATTTATTTATTACAAATAAAAAAAAATAAAATTCCATTCCTTATTAAAAATGTAATAAATAATATTATAATATAATAAATAAATTAAACTTTATTTTTTTTATTTTAATTATATGGCTATTTTTTAAATATATTAATTTCAAAAAATATTATAAAAATAAATATATTAATTACATTTGGGATAAATTAAATTTTTATATTTATAATGGTAATATTTATAAATAATATATAAATATATTAATAATATTAGAAAAATTAAATTCATTAAATTTTTCTTAGGCTTAATATATTTAAAATAAATTAAGCATTATCTTATAAATTATATAATAATAATAATAATATATAAAATAAAAAAATAATTAGATTTATTTAAATTATTTATTATAATGAAAATAAAATTTAATTAAAATTTAAATAAATTTAATAAAAAAAACAAAAAAATTAAAATTAAATTATTTATTATAATATAATAAAATACATATCTAAGAAATTATTATGCCTTAAATTTAATTTTTATATTTATTTATAACTTTTTATCTTA
Organism: Hypoxylon sp. FL1150; assembly: GCA_022495205.1. Classification (NCBI taxonomy): domain Eukaryota; kingdom Fungi; phylum Ascomycota; class Sordariomycetes; order Xylariales; family Hypoxylaceae; genus Hypoxylon; species Hypoxylon sp. FL1150. The sequence goes on along the minus strand of MU376261.1, from coordinate 72,291 downwards.
TTTTTTAATTTAATTTAATCCTTTAGCTTAATTTTATTTTCTATATATTTTAATTAAAATAAATAATATAAATTATTTATTTATAATTTTAAGGAAAAGGTAAATATGTAAAGTAATTTAATATATTTACCTATATTCTAATAATTATATATAAGTCTAATACTTTAATATAAAGGAATAAATATTATTCTATTCTTTTAATAATCTTAGTAAAAAAGATATATTTAAATAAATTTAAATATTAATATTTATTTTACTTATTATTATTTTATTTTTAATAATTTAATAAAATTAAAATAAAATTTTATTATAAATAATATAATTATTAAAAAAGATAATATATTAAAAGATAAATAATAAAATGAGATATTTTAAAGTTAAAATCTATATATATATTTTTTTTATTTCATCTTTTAAAAATATTAAATTAAGATGTTTGAGTGGGTAATTTACGGAAATTTTAATAGAAAGAAAAATTACTTTTAATTTTATTATGTGTAACTTTATTATTATTAAAACTAAGTTTATTTAATACTTAATTAAATTTATATTTTTAAGAAAAAAAACTAAATTTATATCTAAATTAAAAATATATAAAAATATAATTATTAGAATCTTTATTATTAAGCAATTATATATTTTTATTATTAATATTTAATGGTATATTTAGTAATAAATCATTTTTCCCTATTAATTAATTTTTTTAAAATAAAATTAATTATCCTAAAAGAATTAAATATTAAATTAGTAATTCTTAAAATATAATATTTTATAAACCAAAGTTATCTAAGTAAAATAAAATAATAAAAAATAATTTTAATATTTTTTTAATTATATTTTTAATACTAAGCGAAATTATTAAGATATTTAATTTTAATAATTTAATTAGTTTATATAAAATAATAGGTAATTTAAATAAAATTTTTTTTTCGGTTATTATTAAGTTTTATTATTATGGGGAAACTTTTAATTAATTATATTTTAATTAAATATATATTTATCTTAAAAATAAAATTCTAAGAAAAAAAAATTTATTTTTATTTTTATTAAAATTAATTATAATTAAATATTAAATATATATTATATTATTTTAAATTATATTAATTAATAAATAAAAAAATCATTTAGAAAATTTTTACTTATTATTTTAATATTTTGCCATATATATTTTTATTAAATTAAAAAATATAATATTATAAAAAATTATTAAAAGATTTTAACATAAAGCGCCTTATTAATATTTTTAGGAATAATATATATAATATTAATTAAAATCTAAGAGATAATAAGTTATCAAACTAAGCGTTATTATTTATATCCCTAAGCTAAGAATTTTTAATAAATATTATTATTTTCTTAAAAAAAAAAATAATCTTTATCAAAGTAAATATAAAGGAAATAAAATTAAGTATTTTTACTAGGGAAAATATTATAAAAGAAAAATCTATCATTTTCATTAATATATATAAAATAAATAAAATAAAAAGAATTTATATTAATATAAATATCATGATAAAAAAGCTAATTATTTTTATTAATATAAATATAATAAATAATAAAATTAAAATTATTTTTAATATAAATTATATTAACTTTAAAATTTCTTCCTAATATATTATTATAAATATTTTATATTAATTTTTATTTATATTACCTTTAAATTATTTTTAAAATATCTTTTTGGTATAAAAATTAATAATTATTATTATATTATATAAAATAATATCTTTTATAATAATATTAATCTTATATTTTTAAATATAATTAGTAAATTTATAATTATAAATTTTATTAAAAATATTTCACATAAAATATAAATATTAATTAACGATATAAATTTTAAATTATATTTAAAAAAATAGATTTTAGAATTATAAAGAAATTATAATAATTACTTTAATTATAATATCTAAATTAGCCTAGAATATATATAAAAAAAAATAAATGCTAAATATATATTATTAAATAATCTTTAGGTAAATTCTAATATTTCTTATTTATTTAAAAAATAAAACTAATAGATAAAAATATAAATTAAAAAAATAATAAAACCTTTAATATATTATTAAAAAAATAAATTAATTATTTACTTATTACGAAATTTCTATTTTACTATTTTAAATCCATTTAAAATAATTATAATTACTAGGTCTAAATCTAAATCATATTAAATATTAATATAGGGTAAAAAATTATTATTTTTATATTAAATAAACTTATAGATAAATTTTTAATTGCTTTAACTTAGAAAATTTTCTTAATATTTAGATAAAATTATATTAAACTTTAATAAAATTAATTTAAAATTAATAAAATTTATTAATAATTAATAATGGTAATAAAAATCTTAAAAACTAAAATTTAATATATATATAATACCTCTTAGATAATTCTACTAATCTTATAAGACCCTTTGAACTTATTATAATTATTTTTTCTATCCTTTTTACTATTTTACTTATTCATTGATTTCATATCTTTGCTTTTTTTTATTTATAATATTATAAAAAATAATTATAATAAAAGGCTTTTTATAAAAAAAATAAAAATTCTAAATCTTATTAATAAATTTTATAACAATTTTTTTATAAAATAAAATCATTAAAAATATATTATATTCCCTTAAAAGGGTAAAAAATTAATTTTTATAATATTAATTTATAATTATAATAATAATAATAATGAAATATAAAATAAATAAAAATAAAAAAATCTTAAATATTTAAATACTTAAATTTATTATATTTAAAATGTTTATATGTAAATAAATAAATTATATAAGCTTTTAATTAACTAATTTAATAAAATAATATTTAATAATATAATATTATAAAATAAAAAATTATTATATATATAATACGCTTTAAATATTAAGTAATAAATTACATTTTACCTAGCAAGAAATAAAATATTATAAATTATATTAAATATAAGATTTAACTTTTAATAATAAATGTTATAAAATTTAAAATATTATATATAATTTGCGTTATTTATTATTAAATAACTTTAATTTTTATTTTAATTTAAAGTTTTAAGTATTTACTTTTATAAAATTTTATTTACTTAATATTTTTTTTATCCTTATATTTTAAGATTAATAGCTAGTTAAATATCTAAATAAATATATTTATAATTAAATTAATTATTTAAATAAATTTATTTTAAATGTCTTATAAAATATTAAAAAATGAAAATATTATATTAAAAAAATTAGTAAAAATATTAATATATTTATATTATTTATTATTTAAAATTAATAGAAATTTATATTTTTAAAATTTTATTTATATATATTATTAGATAACTTTTAAAATTAGATTTAAAAAAAATGAATTACCTTATTAATTTAAAATTTACATTTATAATTAATTATTAATTATTATTCCTTATTAATTTAAAATTATAAGTATTTGCTAATTAATTTTAAATGTCCTAAGTATTATATTTATTAAAATCTTTGAAAATTTTTAAATATAATATAACCTTAATTACTATATATTAAATTTATTTTTTTTTAAAATAAATTTCATAAATTTAAAATAAAAAGAATATCTTTTTAATTAGAAATAATAATTAGTAAAAATATTTTATACTTTTTTTATTTATTATTTATATTATATTTAAAATAAAACGTATATTATTAGTGATATTATTATATATAATCTAAGAAAATATAATTCAAATTCTTTCCCTTTAGAAACCATATGGCAAAAATTACTAATCCCTTAGATTAATTATCTAACTAAAAAAAATTTTAAAGTTAAATAATTTTATCTAAACTTATAAAAAAAATATATACTTTTTTAAAATTATAATAGTTTTATTAATAAATTTTTTTAGGGCTAAAATTATTTCTTTAAAACTATTTTTATTAGGATTAATTAGGTTTAATTTATTATATATAAAAATTATAAAAAAGTTTATTTTAATAAAAAGATTTTATATTAAATTAAATTACTTATTAAAATATTCTTTAATTTTATTAGAGGATTTATAAAAAAAATTAATTATTATTATAATTTATTATAATAAATATTTATTAAATTAATCTATTATTATATGATTTATAAAATTATATAAAAAATTAAATAAATAAAATATAAATAATAAAATATTTATAGAAATATAAATTTAAAAAAAATTATATTTAAATTAATTAAAAAATAAATAAATATAATTTATATATTAATATAAAATTAATTATTTTTTTAATATTAGAAAGTAAATGTAATAAAAAAATTATAAGGGATTAAGGTTTTTATTATTATAAAAAGTATAAATGCTAATTATAATTAAATGTAAATTTTATAAGATAAATAACATATAAATGAAATTATAATTTTTATATTAAAAAATTATAAATATTTTCTTAGATTAATTTTAATAGATATATATTTTATATTAATTTAATAGTAAAAATTAATTTTATTTAATAGATTTTAAATATTTATTTATTATAATTTTATTTTATTATATTATAATTATAAAATAATATAGATATTTATAAAATAAAAATTATTTATTAATATTAAAATATTAGGCTTTTTTAATAATATATTATTATTTGGTTTTAAAATAAATATAATTTTTTTATTTTAAAATAATTTCTTTAATATGCCATTAAAAACTAACGTATCAAAAAAAATAAATATTACCTAAATAATATCGAAATTAAATTTTATATCTTTTTTAAAATAAAGCTAAATATATTAGAAATTATTTATTATTTAAAATAAAAATAACTTAGATTTTAATTAAAAATACATTCTTTTAAATATTAAATTAAATAATGAAATTTACATTATAATAATATTATATATATATTTATACTTTTAAAACTTATTAAATATTATTTTTTTATAAAAAAATTAAAAAATAATGAAATATTAATTAAATTATAATATTAATATAAAATTAATATTTTTTATATTTTCCTTATCTAAATTTAAATTAAAAATCATATATATAAAAAAATTATAATAAATAAAAATAAAAAGTTATTTTATAAATTTATTAAAAGCTTTTTTTAATAATTATTAGTAATATTTAAATACATTAATTAATTATAATAAAAAATATATTTATAAATTTATTTATAAAAAAAAATAATATCCTTAACTAAAATAAATAATCTAAGATAAATATTATTAATAATATTTAAAAATAATATAATAATAATTAAAAATAAAATTATACTTTTAAAAAAATAAAAAATTCATTATTCTTAAATTAAATTATATATGGTTTATAAATAATTATTAAAAATTTTAATTTATTAGATTTAAAATATATATTATAATTAATATATATTTCCATTATATCATTTAATATAAAATTTACTAATTTATATTTTTACTAGTAAATATCATAAAATAATATTTTAAATTCATAATCAATTTGAGATTCTAACTTTGATTTACCTAATTAGATCATAGAATTAAATCCCCCTTTGTAATTCGAATTTAATATAATATGGCGCGGATTATTTAATTAGTAATAAAAATGATTCATCCAAATAGAACTAAACATATACAAAGACAAAATCATTATATCATAAATTTTCATATATAAAAATCAAATAAAAAAAATAAAAGGATTAAAGTATAATAGCGGCAATTACGTAAAGGCGTGATAGATAAATAAATTATATATATGAAATTTATTATTATGGATATTTTGATTTTTTAATATTAATATTAATTTAAAATAAATATATTTTAAAGATTTTAAAATTACTAATTATTTTATTTAGTAATAAATAATAAATTAAATTATTATATATATGATTTATAAACTTTTAATATAATATAATATTAAAAAATTTATAAATTAATAAAATAATTATAAAATAAAATATTAATTAAATAATAATTATATAATTTTTAATTATATTAAATCATTATAAAAAAATTATAAATAAAATAATATATAAAATTAAGCGATAGATATTATTAATATTTTAAAAACGATTAAAAAAGCATATAAGCTTTTAAAATTAATATATTATATAGATTTTAATAGTTTTTTATTTTTAGAAATATAATAATTTTATAATGATTAATTAGTTAAATATTTACTTAGTAATATTTTAGATAATTAATTATAATTTTATTTATATTAATATAATAAATTAAAAATATATTTTAAAATTTATAAAAATAAAAGAAAATAACTTAGGCTTAGCTATAATAAATTTCCATATGGTAATTTACTTTAATATTATAAATAATTATAAGCTTTATAAAATTATTTATTTAATATAATAAAAATAAAAAAAAATATAAAAATAAAAAGAAATATATATAATAAATAATTAAATATATAAATATAATATAATTAAAAATATTAATAATTATAATATTTAATAATAATTATTTTTTTATTTTTTTTTTAAATAAAATAAAAATAAATTATTATTTAGATAATTTCATAATTATAAATTATATATAATTTTAAATGATTTATTATTACCTAAAAATTAATTTATAATATAATTAATATATTTATTAAAAAAAATAAAGTAATGGAAATTTAAAATATTCTATTTATTAAAAAGTAATTTTAATAATTATTTATTATATATATTTAAATTAAATAAAATATTAAGATAATAAATTAATTTAAAAACTAATGATATATTTTAATATAAAATAACCTAAATATATCGCGTAAATGATATTAATATATATTAAAATTATTAAGAAATAATTATATAATAAGATATATATAATTTTTACTAAATTTATTTAAATTTTAATATAAATAATAAAATAATATAATATTAATAGAAATTATATAATTAATCTAGAATATTATTAAAAAAAAACTATAGAAAAATTATATAATTTTTACTCTAAATATTATAAATAAATTAAATATAAAATTTATAATAAATTAATACCCATTTATAATAATTATTATAAAAAAATAATAAAAAATATATTTAAAAATTATAAAATTTATTTTAGTAATAAAAAAAGATTTATAAAATAAAAAAACTTTATTAATATTAAAAGTTATAAATCCTAATTTAATCTTAGCATTATATAATAAACTTTAATAATTTAAATTTTAATATTTTTACTTTTAAATTCTATTTTTTTAGCGGATAAATAACTTTGAATAATTATAAATAAAATAATATTACTTATATTATTTTCGTTAAAATAAATATTATATTTTTTATATATTAAAAATTTATTATTAGATAATATAAGTAAATTAAAATATATAAATTTTAGAATTATTTAAATCGATAATTATTTTTAAATTAATATATTAAATATAATTTATAATATACTTAGGGTTATTTATTATAATTTATATTAAAAAATATAATAATATATATTATAAATATAAGTATAAGATTTATAATGAATATTAATATTAAAATGGAAAGGAAAATAAAAATTATTATAAAACTTATGGAAAAAATTTTACTAGAAATTATTACGAAAATTACGATGTTAATTATAAAATGAAAATCATAATAATAAAAGTATTTTTAAATGCTATTAGGAATAAATTAACTTTAATTATTCTAAACCATTTGATTAATTTTTTTTCAAAACGAAAAGGTTATTATTAAGTAATATATTACGCTATTAACTAATATTTAAAAAGTAATAAAAATATAGCGTAAAATAATAAATAATATAAATATATTTTATATATATAATATAATATAATTTATTATTTATTATGTTTATTTAAGATTAATATCTAGTAATTTAAAATCTAAGTTTTATTTAAAACTTTATTTTTAAAAGATTATTTATTAATAATTATATTATTATTTTTTATTTTAAGATTAATAATAAATTTAAATTTTAAAAATTAATATAATTATACTTTTAAATAGAATTTTATTTATAATTATTTGCAATTATTTTTATTATTTAATATTATTTTTATAATTATATGTATTATTATGGTTATTTATAATATTTATTATGCGGTAAAAAATTATAAAGCTTAAATTTTAATTAACTTACGTTTTTATAAAAATTATAAACTATTAAATTAATATTATAAACTTATTAATAATTATTAATAAACATAAATTTTTATTATTATAAATTAATAATAATTTTAAGTTTATATTAAATTTAAATTTTAATTTAAATTATTAGTAAATATTATTATAAAATAACATATAAAAAAATAAATAAATATTATAAATATATTATAATCATAATAAGTTTAATAGAAATAATTTATATTTTAAAGTAATTAGAAATATTAGTTATTTAATATTATTTTTTAATTATAATTTATATTTATTTAATATATTTTTTTATTTTAATACCTAATATTTATAACTATTTCTTTTTTAATAAATTTTATAATAATTATTTTTTATTATATTAATTTAAAGTTTTTTCTTTTTATATATCTTAATTTATTTTTGTAATTTTAAATATCTAAAAAATAATAATAATTAATAATAAAGTTAATTTTTATTATAATTTTAAATTAAATCCCTAAAAAAACTGCCTAATTTTCTTATCTTTTATATTATTTAAATTTTTTATTTTTAATGTAAAATTAAACTTATTATCTAGGGTTAATAGTTTTGCTTTCCCATTATATAAATCGCATATATTAATAATAATTAATAATAAATTAAACGTTTCATGCCATAATATAATATATGCTATTTATTAATTAATAATACTTATAATATTAAAGTTTTTATTTAAAAAAAAATAATTATTTTTATTATTTATATATTTTAAAAAAAATTATGATATTTTTTATTCTATTAATTACTTAATATTATCCTTGAAAAAATAGTAAAAAAAATATACATTTATAAGATATTATAAATAAAATTATTTATTATATATAAAATGTAAATATTAATTTATAAAAATTATATAATATATAATTAAAATCTTAAAAAATCTTTTAAATGAAAAAATTATAAATCAATTATTAGTAATACCTAAAACTTAATTAATAATGCTATTAATAAGTAATTTTATTACTAAAAAAAGGTTTTTGAAAAACTTAGTTATTATATTTATAAGTTTATTTCATATTTTTATTTATTATTATACATTGCCGCTATTATCTTAGGGTTTCCTTAGGAATTTTTCTATTAATAGAAATATAATATTAATTTCTAAATGATAATATTTTGTAATTTTATAATTAAATATATGAAAAATTAATATAATTATATGCTCAAAGAATTTTAATATTATATATTTATATTTAATTAAATATATTATAAGTAATTCTAATAATTTAATAAAATAATATATAATATAAAAAACTTTTAAAAGCTATGATTTTTTATTATTAAAATAAATGTATATATAATAATTAATATATTTTATTAGTATATTAAATTTTATAAAATATAAATATTTAATTTTACATATAACATTTTTAAATTTCAAAGCGAAAATAAAAATTTCTTTATTATTAATTTAACTTTATAAATTATATATCTTAATAATAAATTACGCTATATATATATTATTATTATTATTTTATATATTAATAAATTAATATTATTATTTTTAAAATAATAATAATTAATAATAAATATATATTAATATATAATCATAAATTTTATATATATAATAAAAATAATATTTATATTTATCGTAATTATTAATCTAAATAATAAAATATTTATAAAAATTATATAAAAAGTAAAAATTATTAACCATTATAAATTTAAATATATATAAAAAAAATCTAAAGATAAAAAAGCTATAATAATAAATGATATTATTAATATTAATAATTAATAATTTTAAAATAAAAAAAATAGAATATATCGGTTAATAAATAAATGCGTTAATAGTTTTATAACTAGTAATTTTATAACATTAAATATTATTTAAATATTTAATTATTTTATTAAGATTATATTTATTATTAAAATATTAATAAAAATAATTAATAATTAAATTATTTATTTTATTAATTTATCTTTTTAAAGTTAAATATATATTAAAAATTTATTTTATTATTATAATTTCTTATTCCTTATTTAATTTATCTTTTATTTCTTTTGTTTTTTATTAATAGGATTAATATTAATAATATAACTAAAGAAATTAAGCATATTATTAATTTTTAACTTAAGAAAAAGTATGTAAAATTTATTATGATAATCACATTAAAATTAATAAAATAAATAAAATAATTAATTATTAAAATAATTTTTTTTATTATATAAAATATTGTTTAATGTTAATAAATATATGGCTTAACTAAAGTTATAAAATTAATAAAATTTTTCTACCATTCTTTTTTAATATTTTTATTCTTTTTAAAATAAAAAGAATAAATGTTTTATTTTGATTTTTAATTAGTAAATGAAATAAATTATTATAATATAATATTATATTTTTCTAATAATATATTTTATAATAACTATTATATTTAAAATACTTAGAATAAAAAATTTTTAATGAACTTTAAAAAATTTATATTAATTATATTATTATTAATATATTTTATAATTAAAAATATTAAATTTACTTTTATATCATAGGGATGAAATTAACATATTATATTATATAAAATATCTATATAAAAAATTAATTAATATAAAGAAAATTTTAAAATAAAATGCTTTTTTATTATTCGAAAAGTATATGAAATTTATGCTATAGAAATATTAAGAGATAATTCTAATATACTAAGATAAAAACTAATTCCTAAATATAAATATTTTCTAGATTTAATTCTGAAATAATTTAAAACTTAATATTTAAAAATTAAATCGTAAGAATATCTAAAATATCTATAAAAAAATAAAAATAATAAAAAGTATATATAAAATCTAAAAGTATAAAAACTTTAAAGCTACCATTTATTATTAAATGGGAAATTCCAAAATATATAAATTATTTCTTATTTATTTTTTTTTTCTTTAATAATTTATAAATATATATATAAACTAAAAATATACCATAGATATATTAATTTATATATTATTAAACATTATAATTTTAAATTAAATTACAAATAAATACATGGTATAATATAAAATCAGCTTGTAAATTAAATTATTAAAATGTATTATGCTTATGATACTATTTTATTTAAAAAATACTTTTTTCTTAAATTTTTCTTATATATAAAAATAATTTATTATATATAATTAATTAATTTTAATTAAATTTTTAAAAAAAAAATAATATCCTAAATAAAAATTTTATTTAAATATTTAAAATATAATTACCTAATAATTTAATAATTCTAAGGTAATTAAATACTTAAGTAATTTTTTAATTATTTATAAAAATTTATTTATTTATAAATAAATAACTAATTATTTTTTTATATATAAATATTTAAAAAGTAAATATTTTAATTATAAATAAATTAATAATATTATATTAAATTTATTTATATTAAATGATATATTTTTCTTATATATATTAATTTAAAATTTATAATAAATAAATATATATTTTTACTTATATATTTTTTATAAATAATAAATAGCTAAATAAAATTTTTAATATATATTTAGGTATTAATATTTTGGTTAAGATTATAACTTTTACTATTTAAATTAGATTAATAAAATTATAAATTTATTAATTAATTAATATATAAGAAAAAAAATAAGAAAAAATTAAATAAAAATAATATATTAATAATATTTATTATTAATTTTTATATATATTTAAAATTATTTTATTAGTAATATTTATTATATATTAGATATTAAATAGATAAAAAAAAATGAATTATATATAAGAAAAAAATTAGTTAAATATATAAGTAAATAAAATTATATTTATATATATATAAATAAATAATTTATTTTACATAATATTATATAAATATATTTATATTAATTCTAATTATAATTATTATAATTATTATATTAATTAATAAGATAGATTTTATATATATAAATATATTAAAAAATCTTAATATATTTATTAATTATTTAATATATAATTATCTATTAAATTTTATTAAAATATCTAACCTCTATAGAAATATTTAAGAAATTACTTAAATATTATTATAAATTATAAAATTATAAATTTATTTAATATTAAATTAACTTTTTATTTCTTAAATTTTAAAATTCTAATAGAAAAATTATTATCATTTTCTTTATATGGTATTTAAATTATTATCTAATTTATATTTAATTTAATTATTAAATAAAAAATTAGTATTATTATTATTTAAAGCCCTTGGTTTAAAATATTTAAAAAGATACCTAAATAAATAAAATTTATAATTATAAGATATTATTTTATTATATTTTATAAAAAATAATAATCTCTTTTACATTAATATTAAAAAAAAGCTAAACCTAAATCGCTACTAATTAAATTTATCAATGTCTTAGTAATTTTAATTTAATTAATATTAAACTTTAATATATAATTCTATGGAAAAAAATCCGAGGTATATTTTCAAAATACTATTTAAAATAATAATAAAATAATTTTATCATGGGAAATATAATTATTTTTTTCTTATAATAAATTATATATAATAATTTATAATATATAAGATAATGAAATTATAAGTATTAATGGAAATATAAATATTAATAAAATTATTAATATTAGTAAAAATATAAATAATATAAATATTAATAAAAGTAAAATTATTTAAAATATATATAGAAATGATAGTAAATTTATTAGATTATTCTTATATATTATTATATGTAATGATTTTAATTTATTCTTATACTATTAAAAAATAAAATTTTTTAAATAGATTAAATAATAAGTTATTAAAACTTTATAATTATAAAAATATTTAATATTAAAATTATTACTTATAGATTAAGCATTGCAAATAATTTTATAATAATAAATAAAAATAATTTAATATTTTAAATAAAATAGTAATTATAGAATAATATTTTTAATAAATTAATAATATAAATAAATTTAAGATATTATAAGAATTTTATAATTAATTACTTAAATTTTAATTTACTAATTAATTATAAATTAATATAAATTAAAATAAAAAAGAAATTTATAATTATTTTTAAATTTTTATGTAATAAATTATTTATTATTATTTTTTTTATTTACTTTTATTTAATTAATATAATAATTATTAAAATATAATATAATATTTATGTAATTAATTTTAAAATTAAAATTAAATTTATTATGTTATTATTTACAATTAAATGGAAATTTTTTAATATTTAATAGCTTTTTTTTAAAGCTTTTAAAATTATAAAGGAAATTTCTAAAGTTATTAAGATTAAAAAAATTATTAGGTTTACAAAGGTTATTAAAATTATTAAATAAATTTTTGGGTAATTATAATATTTATGATATTTAAATATTAAGATTAAGATTATTAAATTAAAATATATAGCCTAGGAATATTTTATTAATGCTATTAAAATAATTATTAGTAAAAATATTAAGTAATTTATAAGATAATTTAATATATTATAACTTAATATAATATAATATAATTAATTATAATAAAATAAAACTAATTATAAAATATTATAATATAAATAATTATAATAAACCTTATTATAATATAAAATATTATAATATAATTAATTATAATAAGATTATAATAAATATAAAATATTATAATATAATATATAATATATAAATACTAAATAAAAGAAATTTAATATAAAAGTTATTAAATTAATATTTATAATTAAAGGTAATATTAAATAATAACTAAAGATTTTATAAATGATTAGCAAAATAAAATTATTAATTAAAATTATTTATACTTTAAATATCTAAATTATTATATTTTATTTACTTATTATTAATAATAAATATAATATCAAAATTAAATTTTTTATAATAAATAAAATAAATTATTTAAGAATTTTTATTAAGATTTTTATAAATCTATTTATATATCATTTTAATTTTAGGATAATTATATTTCCTAAGTTTTATTAAATTTATATTATTTTACTAATTTTCCATTATAACCTAAAAATAAAAAAAAAAATTAAAAAAAAAAGGGAAAAAAAAAATAGAAAAAAAAAGAATTTAGGAAAAAAAAAAAAGCTCTAAAAAGTAAAATAAAATACTATTAAATTAAAGTAATTATATTATAATATATATTAAAGAAATATTAATTTTATAATATATTTATAATATTTTATATCCAAATCTATTTAAATAATATTTAATTTACTATTATTTTTTTTAAATAATTTAATCATATTAAAAATTTCTTTTTAATTCTAATAAATTTTATATATATATGTAAAATATAAAAAGTTATATATTATATTTATATGTAAATAGCAAATATATATATTATGTGGTAAAAAATTAATATAAAAAATACTTTTAATATTATAATTTAAAAAATATTTTATATATAAATAATAAATATAATAATATTTACTAATATAAAATATTATATGATAAAAAATTATTAATTATTAAATTTATATAAAATAAAATTAATTTATAATTAAATAAATAATAAATTAAATATAATATATATTTATTATTTAAAATTATTTATTTAAATAATATATATTTTAAAAAAATAAACTTATTAATTAATACTCATATCATATTAACACTTATATTATAATAATTAAATAATTTAATATTATTTATTTTACTAAGAAAATATATAAGTAAATTTTTATCTAAAAAATATATTTTTAATTTCATTACTTTTAATTATAAATTCTTTTATTTTAAATATAAAATTTATAATCTATTCTAAAACTAATTTTTTATTATATTAACTTATATTTTTAAAAGTTTTAAATGTAAATATTATAATAATTATTATAATATAAATATTATAATTAATTTAAATAATTTTAAAAATAAAAAATTTAATAAAATTTTATTAAGCTTTAGGTGCGAAATGGTAATAATGCTTTATTTTATTAGGATTTAATTATAATATTTTAAATATAAATAAATGTAATAATTAATTAAAATTAAGTTTGGTAATTTATTAATAAAAAGTTTTAATTTTAATTTATTAAAAGCTAAGAAATATATAATATTACTTTATAAAATTTAAAAAATTATTAAAAATATAATGTAATTTAAATATATTATATAATTATTATAAAAAATTTAAAATATAATTTATAAGATTTATTATATAATTTATATAATTATTTAATATTTAAAAATAAATTTATTTATTAGGGTTATTAAGATTAATTTTAAATTAAATTTATATAATATAATTATTAAAAATAAATTACTTTTTAATTAAAATTTTTAATTTATTAATTAAAAAATTAATTTTATTAAAAAATTTATTATTAATATTATTAAAAATATTATTATATATTTTAATATATTTAATAATATATTATTTATAAATTTATTTTTCTAAATTATAATTTTGAGTTTCCTTATTTGCACCCCTAAAAGTTCTTATTAAAGTTTTATTTGCACCCGTGTATATTTTCAAATTAGGGGCGATAAGATTTCATTTATAACTATTAAATTTACACTTAAATAATTTTACGAAATTAGTTTCGAATCTTAAATAATTAGGATTATTTAATTATTAATTTAATTGCAATTAAAATAAACTAGGTTATATCGTTATATTAAATCTAGGTAAAAAGCTATTTGTATATAAAATATTTTGGTGGGAATTTAATAAAGCCGTATCTTGCGATCTCTAAGAAGGTATTTTGAAATACCTTGAATTTAATGCTACCCGGGGAAAAAATATTATATTATAATGTAATTTGGTTTATTTAAATTACAATTGAAATAGCTATTAATTAATTCCAATTATATAAAAATTAAAATAGATTTTGTGAAATTATTAGGTTGCAAACTTTTTAGATAGAAATGAGACCTTATCGCCCCCGATTTCAAGATGTATACGGGTGTAAATAAGCCCCTGATAGGAATTTTTGGGGATGCAAATAGGGAAATTCGTAATTTTTTAAATGTGAATATTTATAATTTATTTTAAAGAAAGAAATTTAAGTAATTATAAGATTACTAATAATTAAATAAAATTAATAAGAATTTTATAATTATTATTTCTAAATAAAAATAATTAAATAAAATTATTAAGAACTTTTAAATTATATTTATTTATATAAAATATTAATTTTTTATATGTTAAAAAAAAAATTTATAAAAAATTATAATTTTAAAATCTTATATATTAAACTTATATTACATTATATTAAACTTTTAAATTTAATTTTATTATATTTAATATATAAATTAATAAATTAATATATTTAGATTATTTTTATTAAAATATTTAAATAATTATAAATAAAATAAGAAATATCAAAATAAAAAAAAAAGATATTATAATATTAAAGTATGAGGTAAATATGATAATAAATTAATTAAAATATATATTAAATAATATAATAAAGATATTAAATTTCATATAGGTTATTAGTTTTTTTTATTTTGCTTTAAAGGATATTAATTAGGAAAAAAAATGTTAATTTTTACTCATACTTTTTATTATATTTATTTTTAAAATTACCTTATTCTAAAATTCCTAATTTATTTATAACTTATATAATAATAAAATGATTATTATAATTATTAATATTATTAAATATTTAATTATTAAATATAATTTTAAAAAATTTTTTTTATATTAAAAAAAAATAATAATAAGATTTAATAATTTAATATATTAAAAAGTAATATCTTATATTTTTTAATAAGCAATAAAAATATTTTATATAAATTATATTAAAACCTAATATTTTAACGGCTAATTTTTTTATATTATAAATTAAAAATAAAATATAAAAATTATGAAAAAATCTTTCCATTTTAATTAACTAAAAATTATATGGCAAATAAATTCCATTAAGCCTATCATACATTTTATCCTAAATTTCTATTAAAAAAATAAAATTAATTAGGTAATTAAAAATATCGTTAAATATCTTAGAAATTTACTTATTTTTTTATAAAAACTCATTAAAACATTATAATTATTATCATAAGCTAAATATTTTCCTAATAAAATCTTATAGCCTTAATTATTTTACATATATAAAGAATATTTCTATATTATATTAAATAATTTAAAATTTAAAAATAATTATTAAAAAGTATATATTAATATTATTATAATCCCTAAAAAGTTTAATTATAATTAAATATACTTATTTATTAATTATATTTTATTTTATAATATTAAATATTTTATACCGGTTAATATTTATAATAATAATCTTAATAAAATAATCTAATAAATCCGGATTTATAATTAATATTATATTTAATAATAATAAATAATTATTATTAATAAGATAATTTACATTAACAAATAAATTATAAAATAAATAAGAAATATAGTAATAAAATAATATAAATATAATATAATAAAAATAAAATTAATGAAAAATTTATTAAAAATATAAAAAAAAAATGGTTTTATTTTTATAAAAAAAAAATAATTTATTTAAAATACCAACCTATTAAATTATATTTAATAGAAATTTATTTTATAATATTTTATAATCAATTTTATTAATAGATTTATTATACGTAAAACTAATTAGCTTTCAATTCATCTTAATCCCAAATGGCCTTGAAATGTTTTTTTTTTTAATTAATAATTAGAAATTAATATTAAAAATTAAAATATTAAAATCTAATTATTATTAACCAAATAAAAAATTAATATATAATAATAATTACTTTATAATAATATTTTTATTTTCTATATTATTTTAAATTAATATAATAATTTATTTGCATTTTTAATATATATAGCTTAGAAATTTATATTAAAAATTTTAATTATGATATAATTTAGCTTAAATAATTTAGAATATAAAGATTCTAAAATAGATTTATAAATAATTAAATTATTTAAATATTTAGGTTTATATATAAAGATTTTAAAATGTAATATAACTAGTAAAATATGGCTATTTTATGCTAAAATATATATATAATTATATGAATTATAAATTTTTATAAGATTAAATAAAATTAAATGAAATCAAATAAAATAAAATTAAATAAAATTAAATCAAATAAAATTAAATATTAAATATATTATTTAAATATTTTTTATTATAAAATATAATATTATGATATAAATGGTTTTAAACTAAAAATATATATAATTTATTAAAAATGAATATTAATAAGTGATTAATAAAATCACAATTAAGTATATAATATATTATCATAATATTATTTATTTTTTTTCCCTTTTTCCTCAAAAAGAAATTACTTAATTAAATATATATAAGAAAAATTATAATTATTTCGCAATTAAATTTTTCCTCATTATATTTTTTTTATTTTTTTTATCTTTCATTTTTTATTTACGTTTTAATTATAATAATTAAATTTTTTTTTTTTTATTATTATATTTTTAATTTTTTATGCTTAATATATTATATTTAATTTAAATTTTTTATTATTTATACTTAAATATATAACTATTATATTTTTATTAATATAAAATTATATAATAAAATAAATATACTTATTATAAAAGCTTAGAAAAATATATTTTTTATATTTTTATATTAATAACCTTATGATTATCATATTTAATATTTAAAAACAAAATGCTACCTGAAGAAAAACTAAAAGCCAAAAAAACCAAATCTTAATAAATCATAATTCTTAATAAAATTATCAAAAATATTCTAAATAAAAATATATTATATTATTATTAATTATAAAAAAACATATTTTAAAAATATAAATAATAACCTATTATATATTTTTAAATACTTAATAATAATAATTCTTATAATTATTTTATTTAATATTAAAATAATAAAAGTTATAATATAATAAAATAATATCGTATTTAAAAATTATCTTTATAATTAAAAATTATTTCCATAATAAAATATATAAAAAGCCTTAATTTTCTAAGTAAAAATATATTTTCCATAATTTATAAATTAATTAACATAATTATTATTATTATTTTTACTACCATTATTATTATATATTTATTATAAAATTAATTAAATAATAAAACTAATAATTCTATTATAATATAAAAAATTACAAATTTAATAGTTATAAAATTATCTATATATGTAAAATAATAGATAAAAAAATCTATTAGGAAAATCCCAAGGAAATTAATTTATATCTTAATAATTATAAAATTATCATTTTAAATTATAATATTTTCTAAAAGATTTAAAAGAAAATTAAAAGCAAAAAAAACTAAAGCTTAAAAATATTTATTATTCTATTATTTTAGGATTAATTTTGAATAATATTATTTATATTAAACATTATAAAATTATTCTTATTATTTTTTTAATTAAAATAATTAATGAAAAAAAAGTAAAAAAAAATTATATAATATTAAAAAAGAAATTTTACACTTTTAATTACATAATATTAACATAATGGTTTTAGGTTTTTAGCTTTTATATATTAATTAGTAATTTATTTTATTATTTTTTCCTATTTTTTTTAAGCTTTTTTTACTATTATTTCCTTTTAATTTTCATTTAGATATTATATTTATAATTTTCATTCCCATTTTTTTTCTTACATTCTTTTACCTCATTATTTATATAATTTATTTATTTTTTAACCCTCTATTCCTTTTAAAATATTAAATAAATATTATAATATAATATACTATTTAATCTTAATTTTAATATTATAAAAATTTTTATAAATAATAAGAATATTTATATTTATTTATATAATCTATAGATATATTACTTATTTTTTTTTATTAATCAAAAATACTAATAATTTATTAGTTTATTTATAAAAAGATTAATTTATAATAATTAAATTATATAACGGCCTAGGTTTTAATAATATCTTATATATATTATTAGAAATATTTATTATTTATAAGAATATAATATTAAATATTAAATTAAATATGATAATTAGCATTAATAAAATAATAAATAATAATATATTAATTAATAAAATTATGATAAATATAAAATTAAAATTATTAAAAGATTAAAAATAAAACTACTAAATTAAAATTATTATATAATTAAAATTTATATGATTAATAGTTTTATCATTTTTTTTAAATAAAATAATTATATTAATATATTATAAATTAAATTTATAAAATAAATATTTTATTTAATTATAAAGTTATGAAAAACTATGAAAATATTAATATTAAAATAAAAATTAATTATTTTTATAAAATAATAAATAAAAATAATTTAAAATAATTATTATTAATTAATTAAATTTAATTATTATTATATAATAATAATAATTAAAAGTATTATAAAATATAATTATAAATAGATATTTAATTAATTCTAATTAAATATAAATATTATAAAATTTTAAAAGTTTTAAAGTTTTACGTATGAGGCTTAGGCTTAGCTTTACGTATAAGTCATATCATATTAATTAATTATATTTTAATAATTATAAAAGATTTTAAAATATATTATAATTAGTAATATATATTATAAATATTAGGGAAATTATATGGCATTAAGAAAATAATTTCTCTTTAATAATTTTATAATTAATAATTAGATAATAATGTAATTTAATTTATTTAAATTATAATTAAAATAGCTATTAAATAATATTAATTATTAGAAATTAAAAATGGTTTTTATAAAATTATTTATTTAAATGTGAAAGTTATTATGCTTAGCTTTTTAATCTAAAAAAATATATAATAATATAAATAAATTATGAAAATAATTTTAAATTTTATATATAATATTTAATTCTTATATATTATAATTTTATATTAATATTTTTATATATAAATCTTTTATAATTTTATTAATAAAATTTAAAATTTAAGATATTTTTAATTGATTATTTTAATAATTTTAAATAATTATAATTAAATAAAATTATTATTTTTTTAGGTTATAAAATTAATTAAAATTATATTAAAAAAAATTAAAAAAAATAAAAATTCTAATATAAGTTATATCGTTATATAATAATTATTTTTAATTAAGTTTTTATTTTTAAATATTAAGTTAATAATTTTAATGAAAAGCCTTTTAAAATTATTTAAATTTTTAGATTTTAATTTTTTAATTTGAATTTAATTTAATTACGATTAGATTTAAATATAATATAATAATATAATTTATAATAGAATTTTTGTTTTTTTTTACTTTATTTTATATAATTTTAATTAGTTTTATAATTTAAAAAATAATAATTTTATTTAATTATAATTATTTAAAATTAATAAAATTATTAATTTTAATAAATTAATAATTATTAATAGTTTTATTATATATTTATAAAGTGGATTATTAGGATAAAAATAGCGGGGTATAATATATATATTATATATAAAACTTAGGGAAAATATATTACATAAATAATATTATTTTTAAAATAATATAAATAATAAAATTTTTAATAATATTTAAAAATAATATAAAAAAAAAAATCAAATATATTATAAATATTTATATAAATAAATAATAATATTTATTAGATAATAAGATATTATATTATTATAAATAAATTTAAAATAATATTATAAATATAAAAATAATATATGAAATTAATTATAAAATAAAAAATATAATTCTTAGATATAATTATAAAAAATAAAAGTTTATTAAATTAATATTATTTTAAATAGGTTTTATTTATAACTTTTAGAATCAAAGCTTATTTATTTAATTTTATAAGTTTATTTTAATAGCCGCCCCCCACCCCCTTGGATTTTAATTTTAAAAATTAATATTTATTTATTAAATAAATTTTCTAATAATTCCGATTATATTAATTCTGTGAGAACTTACTAATTTTAAAAAAAACTATTATATTTATTTTAATTTTTTTCTAACTTATAAATATATAATTTTTAATATTAAAAATAAATTTTAATATTAAAATTATTATTTCTTATAAAGAAATTTATTCTTTATACTAATAAGATATTAAAACTTATAGAAAAAATAAATACTTATAATTATAATAATTATAATTTTATTCTTACTTTTAATATTTATAAATTATATTTATAAAAATAATATTTATTATAGCGATTTTTTTATTTAATATATTTTAAATAATAATAATTTTAATTAAATTAATATTAATATTAAAATAATTTATTTTTTATTTAATTATTTTTTTATAATACATTTTATTATAAGCTAATTAATTATAAAAATTAATTATTTTTAATTATAATTTATTTAAAATATTACGGAACTTTTAAAAATAACTTAGGTTTTTAATAAGTATAATATTTATAGCCATAGCTAATTTTAATATCTTAAATACTAAGATCTTTATTAAATTAAAATATCCTAAATATACTAAATATACTAAGATTATTAGGTTAAAAGATATTATAAGTTTAATGTATCTTATAATTAATATTAGTTTTTTTATAAATAAAAATTTTTTTTAAAGTTTATTATAATTTTTTATATTAATTATTTATTTAAAATTATTTTACATATTATGAATTTTTTAATACGCTATATATAAAAATTTTAAGGCATAAATATAAAATATATTAATCTATTATAATATTACATAAAAAAAAATTTTATTACTAATTATTTTAAACGTAATTTATTTTATTACTTATTACTTTATAATTTTATTTAAATAAATATTATATTTATTATAAAAAATAATTAAATTTAGATTTTTAATATTAAAAATATTATAAATATGCTAAGTATTAAATTTTAACGTTTATTTATATTTTAAATATATATTATATTTATCCCTTTTCTTTTTACTTTTTAATTTACTTTTTTAAATAAGAATAATATTAATTTTATTATTTATATTTAAATTTTATAAATTTTCCTTATAATAATTATTTTTTATTAAAAAATTATATAATAATATATAATCTAAATTTATAATTTACTAATAATTAATTATATTATTAATATTCTTTTTTATAACATTATTTTTTTCCACCATAACATTATTTTTTTTTATTATAATATTACTTTTATTTATTATAATATTATTTTTTTCCGTTACTTTTTATATATTTAATTTATTTATTTTATTATTAAATAGAGTTATTACGGCCGATATAATACGCTTTTCCTAAGAAAAATTTATTATAATATTATTAAAAAGACTCTTTTCAAAAATATATTTTTTTGATAAATTCTTTTTAAAAAAATTCTTTATTAATAAGATATTTTTAAAAGAGTTTATCCCCATAAAATCCTTATTATTTATTAATTTAAAATTTAATATATTATTTTTTTTATTTAATAATATTAATAAATTAATAAATATTTTAATTAAAATAATTATTATTTATATAAATAAAATAAATATTAGATTAATAATCTTATAAAAAAATAAGATTATTTTGGATTTAAAAATAAGCATTAGATTACTAGCTAATTTATCTAATAATTTATAATTAAAAAAAAATACTTTAGATTTTTTATAAGAATTTACAAACTTATTATTTAAAAAAAATATATTTTTAATACTCTTAGTGGATATTATAATTTAAAGCTTATTTTTAATAAGCTTTAAAATTTATTTCATGGTTAATTTTTTAATTAATTTAGGTTTTTTTAATTTTATTTTTTTTAATTTATAAAAATCTATAATTTTAATATTAATATTATTATTAATTTTTAACGTTATTTAGTTTATTTTTCTTTAATATCACATAGATATTATAATAACCATTTTTATTATATTAAAACTAATGAATTTATATTATTTAAAATAAATATATAAAACTTAAAAATTTAAAATTATTATGAAATTAATAAAAATTCTTAATTTTAAATTAATATAATTTATTAATATAATAAGATATTATAAAGCCCTTTAGATTATTTACTTTTAAAATTACTTTTTATATAATTAATTTTACTTTTTAAATCTATATTAATATTTTATTTTAATATATTATTATTATTAAAAATATATATTTTCCTAAAGCTCCATATAAAAAACCTTAATTCTTTTATAATTTTTAATATAATTTAATTATACTTGATTTTTTAATAATATATTTTATTTTATTTTAATTATTTAATAATAAATTTTCTATTAATATTATTTTTTAATTTTATTAAAAATTATTATAAATTTATTTAAATATATTCTTAAAGAAATATAATTAGTTAAATTCTTATTATAATAATAATATTATAATATAATAATTTTTATAAATAATAATTATTAAATTATATAATTAATATTTTTATATTTTAATAAGTTAGCAGAATTTATAGTTATAGCCTACCTTAGCATTCCAAATCTTCGATACTTGCTGACAAGCAAAAATCGGGGCCCCCAGGCAAATCGGAGGTATAATAACATGAGTTTTACATAAGCCCAATTCTTAAAAAATCTTTTTCCGGTTTAATTTTTTTTAGATTTTATACAATAAAACCATATTTATAATTATAATATTTATAATTAAATAAATTTTCGAAATTAATTTACATTATTTGATAATTAAAATTAATTAATTACTTATTTAATTGCAATTTAAATGAACTAAATTATATTATCATATAATATCTAAGTATAAAATTATTTATATATTAAAAAATATAATATAAATATCCAATTTGTAATTAATTTTAAATTATAATGAAAAATATATATATTTATATATTTAATATATAAATATTTATAAATTTATTATTATTTTTTATATAAATTTATAATTAATATTAATATATAAATATTAAAATCTTAGATTAAATAGAATTTTTTTATATATTTAAATAATTTATTAGGAGGGAATTATATATATTAAATTATTAAATATATAAGAATACCACATCTTGTAATTTTTAAAAAAGTGGTTATATAATATTTTTTTTTTTTCTTAAAAGATTTTGAATTTAATACTATTTATTAAAAAAATATTATATGATAATATAATTTAATTTATTTAAATTATATTTTAATTAGAAATTTAATAATTCTAAGTTTTTAAAATTTATAACTAATTTTATAAAATTATTTAATTTTAAATATAAATGAAATTTTATCGCCCCTAATTTGAAAATTTATTAAAGTATAAATAAACTTTAAATAGTAATTTTTAAAGGTATAAATAAAAAAATTTTTATTAATTAGAAATATTATATTTAAATAATTTAGTTATTTTATAAATCACAAAATAAATAAGAATTATATTTAATAAAAAAAAAAAAAACAAAAAATCTATTCCTAATTATATTTTTATAAAATATTTAGTTATTATTATATTTAAATTACTATATGTTTATTCCAAATTAAACTAATTATTTTGAAATTATCTAATAGTTATAAACTTATCTTAATTTTTATTTCTTTTTACTAATTTTAATACTTATTATTTCCTTTTTTTTTATAATATATTAATTTAAATTTAATATTTTAATTCTTATAAATCTTTTAATATAATAAAAAAAAATTAATATTAATTACGTATTATTAGTAATATCTCTAATGTGACGTTACTTAATCGAGCCTTTTGTGTTTTTAAAACTATTAATTTCGACCTAACCCCTAATTTGCGACGATATATTAGCCTTATTTAATATTATAAAATGCTCCTTTCTACTCTTTTAGTTGATAATAACATCTTTTCCTATTAAAATCACACTACTTAAAACGTTAATAGTATTAATTAATATTTCTAATTGTATTCACGCGGTTAGTTTTTTTGGGTTAAATTATTTATACTCCTATATATCTAACTTTAAAAGGTATAAAAAGCTTACTGAATTCCTAATAATTAGCAATAAACTATTATATGCCATATTTTATATTAATGATAATATTATATCTAATTTCGGCATTATAATTTTTATTAATTTGGTTTTAAATAAAGCAATAATAGTTTTTTTTATAAATTCTAAAATCCGTTATTAAATTTATAATCTTATATTTAATTTTATAAGCGATAATAATAATTCTCTTATGAATGTTTATTACGGATTAATAGATAAATAAAAAAATTTAATTAGAATGATAATATATATAAAATATTTCTCTATAAAGGTTTTAAGTTTAAACCTAACTCAATTAATAAATTTATCCTTAATCTAACCGACTAATCAACCATTATAATAAATATATTAATTTTCCTTAAGCTTAACCTTATTATCTTTTATAGCCTAAAAATATCGGCGTCAAATAAAATCATTTTATAACAAAAAAATCTAAAAATAATAATTTACTCTTTATAAATAATTAATTCTTAAATTTTCATTATTTTAATTAAAATAATAAATAACTTATATAAACACGCTATAATTTAATAAAAGTATAATCTCTATAATTTTGAATCTTAATTAAACTATATCTAATATACTAACTATTTTCTTATATAGAGAATAAGCAACCTACCCCTTTTATAATAGAATATTTTTATTATTAATAATTTAGAAATTTAAAATACTAATATTAATAATATTAATATATTATATATATTTTATTAAATAATAAAATGTATTATTAAATACTTAATAATGATATTATTAGTAATATTTACTAACTTAACATAATATTAAAATTACTTTTTAAAAGGGTTTTAAATACCTAACTATTTAAAATTCTTTTCACTTATAAGATATCGCTTTATTAAACATCACTCTCTAATCTAGCCCAAATATATACATTTATAATCATATAAAAATCCTTAATATAACATTTAAACTTGAAAGTAAAAAAAAACATTAGAAACTTTACAATTAAAACCATTAAAAAAATTATATTCCCATATTTAATAAATTAGTCTTCTCTCGTAAGACGTTCAACTAATTTAACCATAGCAATAAAATTAATATTTAAGCCTGAGTTAATATATATTCTAATAGCTTAGGTGGATTATGTAAATATAAACAAAATAAGCAAAAATAATACCATAATATTAAATATTATATAAAATGAAAATTAACTAAATAAAAATAAATTTATATGAAAATTAATAATAAATATTAGGTAATAAAAAAATATAATAATTAAAATTAAAAAAAAACCAAAAGATTATAAATTAAAAATTTTTAAAAATTATTATTAAAAAGTTTTAAAAATTATAATAATTATTATTAATAAAATCAACTTAAAATCTAAATTATTTAACAAAATAAAAATTATATAATGTAAAATTCCCAATGGTATATAACGGTTACACATAGAATTTATAGTTATATAATTAAAAAACAATTTAATAACATTATTTATATATAATTATATATCTATTATATAACAATATATATTTTTATAATAAAATATACTTATGAAAAGAAATTCTTATATAAAAATATTAACTTTTATTTTTATATAATATTATATATATCTATTATTATTTTATGATGTTATTATAATAACTTATAAAACGTTATAAAAATCTTAAAAATTTTAATTACTTATATAACCTTATACATTTATTTAAAAATTAATTAAATAAAAAATTAAAAAATATATATTAAATCCTTTACTAATTATAAATTATATTATAAAATAATCTTATTAAAACAAAATCTTTATAATATTAAAATCATTCCTTTAAAACGCCTCAAAATTTATAACCGGCGGATTATATTTACCTATATTAAAATATTACTATTCCAAAATTAAATTATACTTAAATGGGTAAAAATAAAATTTTAAATATAAATAATATTTTCTTTTATATTAATTAAAACTTATGGCCGGGGAACTATATTAACCTATATTATCCTATATTAAGACAATATAAAATTATTTAAATATGCATTATCATTAACAAATAAAAGCAAAATTTAAAAAAAAATTAATCTTTTTTTAATAATAACTTGAAATATATCATCGATTAATTATTTAAGCATATTATAAATTATTATTTATTAAATTTATATTATTCTTATATTTATATAAATTAAAATCCGAAACTTTTTTAAACTTTCCCCATATTACCTTAAATCATATAATTTATAAATGTATTTACTTATAAAAAGAGATTTTTATAATAAAATTTCATTGTTTTTTTTTTAAATAACCACTTCCACCTATCTTTAAATCTATAAAATTATTAATTTTAAAGTAAAATTATTAAATCAAAACTTATATGTCATTTACAGAATAACATATTAACTATAAATACATTTTACCACACTATTTTATATATAACATAATAATTAAATATTATAATAAGTATTTTTTAATATAATATTTAAGCTATTAACCTAAAATTTTTATAATTCTTTTATCCCTTTTTTTAATATTAGAAATATATATTTATTAAATAATAAAATATTATTATAATAATAAATATTTACAATTTATACTATGAATATAATCATAATTATTAATATTAAAATATATTATTTATAAAATAATATATACATCAAGATATATCATATAAATTACTATTAAAAAAGATCCTTTATTAATATTACATAATTTCATCATTCAAATCATATTTCTATTTATATTTAAATCTTTATAACGGTATCTAGATATACTTATATCTTTAAAACAGCAAATATTTATTTTTAGAGTTTCAAATTAATAATAAAATGAAATACTTAATAATTATTATAAATTTACCATATTATATTTTACTCCCATTCCTATTCTAAATATTTCGAACTATAAATTTTTCACAACTTATATATATAATTTATATTTATAGTATAATAACGGCCCCAACCTAAATGGGTAATTATTCATTATTAAATACTTTTTCTTTAAATAAAAACCCTATATAACAACTTAAATAAAAATAATATAAAATTAAATATATTTCCTTAAATCATTTATTAAATAAAATATCTATTAATATTAATATAATTATTATATTTAAAACATTAATAAATCTTTTATAAAATTTTGATAATGATTTTGATTATAAAATATAAGCTTTAGTTAAAAAAGAATTTCTTAAGCTAGTGAATTTTTAATGGAAGATTTAATATATATCGAATTTTTTTAAAAAATAAAATAATAATAATTTTCCGATAGATTGGTATTATCTTTACTTTGTTTAATATTTTTCAATTTATTTTATTAATATACCGGTATTAAAATTTTTAGCTTTGGTATTGAAATATTTATAAATATTATTCTCATTAAATCTAAAATTAATTACTTTATAAATTTAATATGAAAAGTGCTTTTTTATTAATAATTATTTTATACTTATTTATGATATATATTTTATAATTATAAAAAATGGTAAGCTTTTTGAAACTTATAAATTATTAATATTAAAAGTACTTTATATTTATTTATTTCTTTTTATTATTAAATAATTTCGGTCACTTAAGGAAAAATTTCTTTCCATTAGCATTATATATGGTATTTTTATTAAATTTATTATTAATCTGGAGATATCTTATTAGTTATTAGGATTATATCAAAAGATATTAAGCCACGCCATTATTTTTATTAATAACATTATGTTAGTTACTAATATATTATTATAAAATATCAAGTTTGTTATGGGAGAAATATATATAATATGGTATAATTTATGTAAACTTTAAACCTATAAATTTATACCTTATCTTTTAATTCGAAAAAATATTTTAATTAAAACTTTATAATAGTTTAAGATTTATAACCACTTATACTTTAATATCCTAATGAATGATATATTCTGGGAATATTAAATTGGTATAAAAGAAAATAAAATTTTCTTACTAAAGATTTTTTCTAATATTACATATATTTTTGATATTAATATAGAGTCTGTGGAACAATCTGGTTATACGCCTCTAATAAATATTAATCTTCTAATTTTTGGTAATGTATAACATTTAGTTTATAATGGAAATTATGTTGTAAATATCCCGGAAAATATTGAAATAATTATAGATTATCATCTAGAAAATAATAAATAGTATAAAGCATAAGAAATAAGCGGAGTATAATTATCTAATAATAATATTAATAATATTAGCTATATAAATAATAATATCTATATTAACATTATTAATAATATTAATAATAATACCATTATTATAAATGGTTTAAATTTAATTAATAATATCGATTTATTACCAAAAACATTATCTATAAATATATTTTTAGGTTTTTTTCTATTTAGTAATAAAAAATTTAATAATGCTAAGAAAATTAATTTTATTCAACGGTTTCTTAATATAAATTTAATAAAATTTCATATATAAATATATAAAAATAAAATCATAAAGGAATAGACCTCTAATGGTTAACTTTTTATTTATATTTCATTAGGGAATTATATTTTAAAAAATTTAAATCCTCACTTTTTTACATTATTTTTCATTAAGATTTTACCTTATAATTGGGAAAGTCCTATAAAAATAAAAAATAATAAAAAAGAAAACTTTATAAAAAAAAATAAAAAAAATTTTTTATTAAAAAAATAAATTTATATATATTAATTAAATAAAATCCCATTTAATTAATCTACTTTCTAAATAAGCTATAATTAAATTTTGATAATACAGTGCAATAGCTATAACATATCCCATATTCCCATTTCTTATATTTAATTACATTATAAAAGATAATAATAATCAAATTAATAAAGCACAAGCGGTAAAATTATTTTTTAAAAAAATTATTAATTTATCTAAATCTATTATATAAAAATAACTTATACTTACAACGAAAAAGCTAAAAAAAGGTAAAACCTTATCCAATTATTATATATAATTACTTCTTAAAAAACTTTTTATTTTTAGCAAGCAACAACCTCTATTAAATAAAAAAAAAATATAACTTCGATATAAAATTAAGAATTTAATCCTAATAAAAAGCAGCCCATCTATATAATTTACAATTAATCCAAATAACTTATCTACACCAACTTATATTAACATAAATTAAAAATTCCGCAATTTTCGCTATTATAAACAAATAAAAAAAAGGTTAAAGAAATAACTTCTAAACCAACATTAATCCATCTTAAAAAAAATAAATTAAAATACTATTATATTAATTCTTTGGTTTTATTATCATATAAAAGCGTTTTTTTTTGAAATTATATAGTCCAAAACTAAAAATAATACATTTAAACCTATCTCTAATTATATTTATATTATAAAAATAAATAAACAAAGCGCATTTTATATACACAGCCTTCTTTAATATTACAACAATATTAATATAAAGAAAATTCTACTAAGTCTTATAACTAAACATAACAAGGAAAAAATTAAGAAATTTCTAAAATAAATAAATAAATATTTTATAAAAAATATTAATTATATTACTTCTAATAAAACATTTAATATGAAATATAAATAAAATAAAGCCCTTATTGAATTTTAAATAAATCTTAATAAGGTTAAAGATAAATAAGAAAATGAAACTCATTTTATTATAATAATTAGGTAAAAATATAAATATATTATTATATATTAGAAATACTCTAATTTAAAAAAATAACTATGATTTTATAAGAAATGCCGGTTTAAGTAACCATAGAATTTTATAACCAAAATATATTTAGATAAGTATAATATTCTACATCTAAAACGTAGCTCCTTAAATTATTCTTAGTAAAATAAAATTATTATAATTATCTTACGGTATAATCACAATTTTACAATAATTTTTATACACTTATAAACCTTATCATTATTTTATTATATTATTAATTATATATTAAAATAAAAGTTCTTTATATATTAATAATTTATATTATTTTCTATTTATTTTAATATTATTTAAGTAAAAAAAAATTTTATTAATATAATTAATAAAATTTAAATCGCACAAAACAAAATGGTCAAAATATCGAATTATATATTTTTAGAACGAGAGGTTTTTTCGCTTAATATTTATAATTATATTCTTAATTTTAATACCTATTTTAATTTTAAATTAAATTAGCACTAATTTTATTACGATACTATATATTAGGCCATTCAATATTAATAATTATATTTAAAAAAACTAACTTTCATTATTATTAAAAAAGAAATTGAACAATATTTAGAAAATATAATTATGTTTAATAATAATAATGGTATAAAACCATTTTTATTTAAAACCTATTTTAATAGAGGTTTTATTTTTTGGCAATTATATTTATACAAATACATGTTTATAATTAATATTATAAAACAGCCTAATTTGAAAAATTAATTTTCAAAATATATTTAATTTAGCGGCTAAATAATGTGTAAAAGTTTTATACAATGTATTTGCTATAAAAGCATCATATATACGCTATTACTTACTAATAATTATCTTTTAGATTTTAAAAATTTTAAAAGATATACTAAGAATATTATTATTTAATTTAGATTATTTATACTATAGGAAAATTTCCTTATGAAAGAATCTAGAAACTTATGGGAAATTTAGAATACCTTTATTTCCAAACTTTCTAAATAATTAATATTTATAAATGATAATTTCGATTTATTAAAGCAATTAAAAGAAAATACTATTTGGGATATAAAAATTTAGAAAACTTAGTTTTAAATAAATTATAACGCTAATAATAATCATAATTTTAATAATAATATAATGTTTAATAAGAAAAGGGGTAATAATCTTAAAAAAGTTTGGATTAAATAATAAATATAAGCCTTTTTAAAGGGTATAATATCTTATCTTTAAAAGATTATAACAAAAGGGATTCCCATTTTCAAACCAAATATTTGTTAATTATTAAATTCTACAAAATCTAGGGCCATGAAAAAACTTCCTAAATTTCCGTTTACACCTAAATTAAATATTTATTATTAAATATAAAGTAATATTAAAATGGAAAGTCCATAAAGTCTAAATGTAATATAAAAAGTTATTATTATATATATCCTTAGATAGAAAAATTATCTTAGAAAATTAAATAAAAAAAAAAAGAGATCATAAGAATTAAATAACACGCTAAATAAACCTAAAAAATATATACAATAAATACTATAATAATTTGATAATAATAATAAAAATAAAAATTTAATTAGAATAAATAATAATCCCTTAATCCACCAGTAAAATAAATGAAAATTAATAAAAGTACCTAATATATCTATAACTTTATTAATTAATTACAATCTTAATAATATATAGATAAATACTTTTAAAATATTAGTAAAAAAAAAATGTTTTAATAAAAAATAAATTATTATTTTTAATATTCTTTATTAATTCTTTAACCGTATTAATGAAGCCTATTTAACTAAATATATAGATATTAATGGAGAAAAAATCGATAATATTAATAACAATTTTATTATAAAAATTAAACTTAGATTAATAAATTAATCCTAGTTATTATTCTATCTAAGGGGTAAAAGAGATACCGGTAAAAATATCATTATTAAAACTTTTATAAAGGGTATAGAAATAAAAAAGGTTTGATATAAAATTTAAATTACTACTATATTAAAAAATACTAAAGCTTATATTAAAGGTATAATTATTCATTTTATTATAGGCTTTTTCCTATCCAAATAGAAATGAATATTTATAATTATAGCCGTATTATAGAAAGATATTAATATCTTAGTTATTAATAAATATAATATAATAGCTAATTAAAATCTATATAAGATTAATAGATAGCTATAAAGGATATAAAAATATTCCGAACAAAATTTTAATAGCATTCCTATTATTATCTTATGTAATGACTTTTATTAATTTTAACTTATAAGAGGTTTTTCACTTTTATATAAAGATATATTAACCAATTTTAATATATACATTTAAATTAAAACGCTTTTTAAAATTAATAATAATAATTATTATTTAAGCTATTAGCTTTAAAAGAAATTCCATACTATTATTATACTAAATAAATAAATATAAATTATAAATATCACTTTTACCGATATCTTACACTGATTACATAATGGGATATAAATTAAAAAAAATTATTATATATTAAATTCCAAAATTTTAAATATGAACAATATATTCTTAGATAATATAACATATGCTATTATGTCCCTAAATAAGATACATTATATTATTAATTTTTAAACAACTATTTCATTTACAAAAAACTAAAAATAAAAGGCGTATATTTTCTTATTAAATTATAAGCCTATTAATATAAATAAAGTTACTATATTAAAAATAGTTTTTAACTTTATAGATATTTTAAATATTAAAATCCTAACTTACTTTTATTTCACCTAAAAAATACCTTTAAAAATTACCAAAAATATTTTATAACATTTAAAAATAGTTAATGGTGCTTAATATATAAGCAAAAGATTTATTCCTTATAAAGAATCTTTACTTTATAAACTTATATTAGATATTATTTTTATTATTAAACCACCAAAATTAATCCTTATATCTTTAAATACTACCTAACAATTTTATCTAAATAGTTTAGATAAAAAGCTATTATTTCTATTTCCTAAATTATTAAAAGCATCTAATTTAAAGAAGAATTCTAAACGAATTAAACTTTTTAATAAATTTGGGTTCACATTAATGCCTACTTTTATAATTATAAACTTTAAAACCCAAAATATCACACTTCTTAAGGCATTTTTAAATCTTACCTCTTAATATTTATCTAATTTAAACACAGAAAGCGTAGATTTTATAGCTACTTATATATAATTTTCACAAGTAATTAACTTAAACAGCTTATATCTTTTAGAGTCTATTAAAATAAACCATTAATTAAATCTATAACTACCCATTAAAATAAAAAAAGGCATTAAAGATTTATTTATGCGTAAGGAAAAAATGATTCAGAAATATATTAATATTATAATTTTTATATAATATAGAATTAAATAAATATCATTAATTTAATTTATAAAAAGAATTAAATATATATTCCTAATTTTATAACACCCCTAAATAATAAAAGAAAAAAAGAAAATTGTGTCCTACAAAAAGGTTCATATTCATAAAAAAAAAACTTACTCCAACCCAAATAAAATATAATTATTACATATTACTCCTTCATCTATATCGCTTAAATAAAAAAAACCTTAATACTATTAATAATTAAATGATAAAAAGATTTAATATATTATTACTTTTATTTAATAAAATATATAGGAAATATTAATTTTATCCCATTCACTATTTAAACTTAAAGTATTAATAAGGGAATAAAAATTTCCATTATTATAGGAGGAAAATGATTTAATAAGAAGGGGTATAGGGATAATTATATTAAAATAAGGGATTAACTCCTTTTTTATTTTTTTATTTAAACCAATACTATAATTGTTATTATTATTATAAATAGGTTTATTTATATTATAGATATTAATATCCTTATCTATATTTTAAAAACTTTCTGAAATAATAATACCTTATACTTCATCCAATTCCCTCCCCATTATATTATTCCTTTTAAATAAGTCTAATATAATTATATTAATATTATTATATTAACCTTCCTTATTAATATTAATATCCTAATTATTATCATCTTTATATAGTTTCTTTTTTTCACTAAAATCCAAATAAGTATTATCTAATTTATTAAGTTAATTTTTATAATATTTAATTTCAATGATAATTACATTTTTTGGCTTCCATTTTAATAAAGAACCAGTTTTTAACCTTCCTAATTATACTTTAAGTAAGGTATTTATTTTTTATTAATTAATTTTTATTATAATATCCCTTTTATTAAAGATATTTTAATAAAAATATATATTCCATTATAAAATTCCTAAGTATATAAATAATAATATAATAATATTAAAGAAAAGTGACTATATAAATTATATTAGAAATATTTCAATAGGAATTTAATATAATAGTTATATAAAGTAATTATTAATATTATTAATAACCTCCTAGCTTATATTAAGATACGTTAAATTATAATAATTAAATCTATATATTACCCATTTATACTCCTAATTTTAATATTTAACCACTCGCTAAAACCTAGAATAATTCACACCTAAGTGTATTTAACTTTAGCATTTTATATTAATATTTAAATTACTATTATATAAATTAACCATGGCAAAATTTTTATTAATAAAAGTTAATATGCCTTTATAAAAGATATAAAATAAAGTAATTTTAGAATGAGATAAATTAGTATTAAATTTTATAAAGGATATAATAGCTATAAATATAAATTATTTTAGAAATAAAATGATATAATATGCGTTAAATTAAAAATACATATTTAGATTAAATAGTATTAAATTTATATTATTATTTAAAAATAAAATCTGCCCTTTATATAATAACAATCCTATATTATTACCAAATAATTAAATATATTTTGCTCTTAGAATAATATAATATTAGTTTATTAAATTAAATAAATTTATAAGGTAATATGGATATTTCGATTAAAAATAACTAATAATATAAAATATATTATTTTAAAAACAATTAATTAAATATTAAAGTTAAAGAATATTACTAATAAGAAAAAACTAATAATAGAAATTAAGGATAATAAGATATGGAATATTTATAATTTAAAAGAGAAATTATTAATAGAAAAATATTCTAATAAAATTATAACTTGAATTAATTTAAAGATTTACTTTTAATAATAAAATAATATTATAAATCCCAAAAGATTTTATTATAAAGTATTTAGATATACATTCCTCTTTTAATTTTTAAAAAATAAGAATCATAACCATTATATCCTTTATTAGATTGCTAGGTATTCCCTGTCATTATGTAATAAATATAATATATAATATTGTAATAAAAACCTATACCTTTATTATTAAAAATAATAAATCTTAATAATGGCGTATTACATGGATAATTAGAGTATAAAAAACTTATTAATTTAAATAAAAAAGAATTTTCTCCTCTAGGATTAACTTATGGCAAATACTTATTAAATGGTTATTATATATTTAATATTCCTTACATTATAAGAATATTTGGAAATTATAATTTACTAAAAATAATAAATATGAAAAAAATTACTAAAATTAATATAATATAATTAATTCATTTAACATAAAAAAATTATATGGTATTATTTATTAAAATTTAGATATAATAATGAGTAATTTTCTAGGTTTTATATATAATATTATATTATACTTTTATATTAATATTTTTATATGTAATTCTCCCATAATTCTATTAATAAAATTATTATCCATAAAATTAAATTTTAATTAAAAATTTAAATAATTATAATTAAATAAAGCTATTACTTTTAAGGTTAAAAAAACTAATAAAAATTATATTTAATAAAACCAAAAAAAATAAAAATTCTAATATAAATTATATTATTATGTGATAATTAATTATAATTTAATTTTAATTTTAAAATATTAAATTAATAATACTAATAAAAATTCCTTTAAAGATATTTAGACTTTTAGATTATTAGGTTTTAATATATAATTAAATTTTAATTAGAACTAATTATTATATAA
This sequence comes from Hypoxylon sp. FL1150, assembly GCA_022495205.1. NCBI lineage: Eukaryota > Fungi > Ascomycota > Sordariomycetes > Xylariales > Hypoxylaceae > Hypoxylon > Hypoxylon sp. FL1150. The sequence goes on along the minus strand of MU376261.1, from coordinate 35,093 downwards.
TAATATAAATTAAATCGGATTTTTTATCTTTTTTTACTCTATTTAATACAATTTTAGTTAATTTTCTAACCTAAAAGGTAATGGTTTTATTTAATTATAATTATCTAAATTTTTAAATTATCATTTTTATAGCTAAACTTATTTATTAATAAGTTTATTATATATTTATATAACAAATTATTAATATAAAAATGGCGGGGTATATTATATAAAAGATAAATATTACATATAAAAAATTAGGGAAAATATATTATATAAATAATATTATTTATAATAAAATAAAAATAAAATTTAAAAAGATTATTATTATAAAATTATTTAAAATTAAAATATTTTTAATTATAAATAAAATAAATAAAATTAAATAAACCTAAATCATATTTAATATATTTTATTTAAAAAATAAGATTTTAAAAAAAAAAAAAAAAACTTAGAAAATCTTACTACTATTTAACTTTTTATCCTTAAACATTCTTATTAAATTAAACCCTTTTAAGAATATTCTTATAAATTATAAAATATATTATTATAGGTTATTTAAATTGATTTAATAATGCATTAATAATGATAGTTTTACTTATATCTATAATATTTAATATAATATTATTAAAAATTTTATTAGATAATAAACTAAATAAAAAAGAAAAATTAAGCTTAATATTAATAGTTAATTTAAAATTTATATTAATAATATTATTATTATTAATTATTAGGGATTATTAATTTACTTTATTATTAAAATTATTATTATTAAATTTATATGAAATAAAATTATAATACTTATTAAATTAATCTTATAATATTTTTTTATTTTAATAAAAAGAATATACCATGTATTAAAGATTAATTTTATTGTTTTTAAATTTATATTTTTTATAATTTTTACTATAAGAAGCTATGCTTTTCCCGCTTTATAAATTAAATATATTATCTAATTTTATTTTATTAGGATATATAATTATAACTTTATTTATATTATTCTTTAATTTATTCTAAATTATTATAATGGTCTTTATATTTAGGTTCTTATAAATCTAATATATTATATTAATGAAAATGAATTATATAAAGTAAATAAATAAATATTTGATATTAATCTAATTTAAATTGTAAAAAATGTAATTATAATATTAATTGATAAATTCAAAAGTATCTAAATCTAAAACGGGATTAATTTGAATGATATAGCTAATATATTAATATTTAATTATATATTTAATAGGTGGTAATTTATTTATTCTGATGTTAAGATTAGGGTTATATTAATTAATAACTAGAATTATTAGATTTGTATTAGTATTAATAGTAATGATATTTTATATTAGAGATATATCAGCATATGTAAGGTTCAAATTAATCCAGTCTGATAATATAGTGGATTTCCGGTTTAACAATGTAATAGATTTCTAAGATGAAAAATTATTTTTAAGTGATATACCTTTGGGATTACTAGATAGATATTGGATTAAATAATTAATAATTTTTTTTTAGTAAGCTTTAAAAAAGATAATCTATAAATAATGGTTAAAGGTTTAATAAATATTAATTTGTAAAGGGATAAAGTTGCTAGGAATATTAATTGAAGGAATGCCTATATTTATGATATGGTAATTTCTTATTTTATTAGTTATAAACCATTTTTGCTTATTAGTAAGTACGATGTGATATATATTAAAACTAACCTTATGTCTAATTATATGGCAAGGATTTATTAGTGTATTATATAAAGAGTTATTAAGCTTTTTCTTTATATGAAATATTTTTTATTGTAAAGAAAGTTTGTTAGGGAAAACTTAGTTTAAAAAAAAGGGAATTAAAAGGTATAGATTTTCTATTTTAAATTAAAATAAATATAATGATATAATCAAATATATATTAATTTTTTATTAATTTAGGAATATAAAAATAATAATCTATAGCTTTTAAAATATTATTTTTTATTGCTTTAATTTTTTTAATTTTATTAGGAATTATAAATAAATAAAGCTTATTATGATTGCTTAAATTTTTATTACTTTACTATTTATTTCTAGTAATAATATAGTAAGTATAATAAATAATATAATAATTAAAATTATTAAGATTATTATATTTAAAATGTAATATTTTTTTTCTTTTATTTTTATAATGAGGATGAAAAATATTAAGGGATAATAAATTTATATTAGTTATTACTTTGTTAAGCATTTTTTATTAAAAGTGAAATTCATAAATATAATGTTTATATAATTAGTATTTAGCCATAATAAAAATTAATTAAAAATGAAATGAAAATACTTTTTTATAATAAAAAGTAAAAAAATTCGCAAACTTAAATATATTTTAGGTTATAAATAATATAAAAGATATTAAGAAAAATTAGCGTTTTTAAAAAAAAATAAGTATTATATAAGTAAAAATAATAAGAAAATAATATGATATAAAAAAAATATTATAGATCTGAAAATAATTTTATAATAATTAAATATGAAATATTAATTTTAATTAGTAAGAAAAAAATTAATATATATATATGCCATATAATATTTATTTATTAATATAAATATTATTAAATGATATTACTATATTTTTATAATTTCAGCCTAGTTATGTAAGGAAGAAATTAAATATGAAATAAAATCTAAGATTTTAATTAAATAAATTAAGCGATAAAATTATAAGATATTAATAAGTTGTAAAAACTTAAATTTAAAATAATAAAAAGCTTTATTTTAATAATAAAAAATCTGGGGTATATATAAGTTATGGAAATAGCTAAGATTTTTAAGATATAATATTAATAATTAATATATATGTTTTATAGTATAATTTATTAAATTATATTTAAAATTTAAAATTATAATATAATTAATTAATTTTTAAATAAAAATAAAAAGAGATAGATTAAATTAAATATAGATATATTATTATAAAAATTTAAAAGCCTTTTTAGTAAGTTTAAAATTTAAAATATTTTTATAATAATAATTATATTTTTTTTTTTTATATCTTTTACTTAATATGGATAAATAAGAAGTTATCTTTAATTAATAATAATTTTAGTAATTTATAAGTAACAAATTCTTTTTAAATACCATTTTAATTTATTAGATTTTTTTATATAATATATATGCCTAATTTATCTTTTTGTAAATTTACTTAGGCTTTATATTATATTGGTGATTGGCCATTTAAATACCATTAGAATAATAGTAGTAATTTTGTTAGATGTAATATGTATTTAGGGTAGTATAATAAGTATAATTTTGTACCTGGGATTTGATTAAGAATGTAAATGGCAATGAAAAGGTTTTTTAGTATTATAATTTTAAATAGGGCTTGTAACGTAAGGTTTAGATGTAATTATTATAAGTGTAAATGAAAGGTTTTTAAATGATAATAAATTAAATGTGTAAGAAATGGTTTTTTTCATATTTTTAAAGTATTAAAAGTAAGCAATTAATAATTAAATTAAATAGTAATATATGTAATTTAATTATAATGTAAATCTAATATAGTAAAAGCTTAGGTTAATTACTAGAAAGAGATAGATTAAATTAGGTATGGATGTGTTATTATAAAAATTCAAAAGCCCTTTTAATAAGTTTAAAACCTAAAATACTTTTATAATAATAATTACACTTTTTTTCCTTATATTTTCCACCTAGAATAATATTATTTACGTAATATATTTTCCTTAGGTTTTATATATAATATTTAATCCTTATATATCATACCCTACTAATTAACCCGCTATCTAAATATATAGCAAAATTATTAATAATTATATTTTTAATTACCTAAATTTCAACTTATTAAAATTAATAATTTTAATAATTTTAAATAATTATAATTAAATAAAACCATTATTATTAAAATCCTAAAGTTCTAAAAAATTATATTAAATAAAATAGAAAAAAATAAAAATTCTAATATAAATTATATTATAATTTAATACCTAGTTCTAATTAAATTCTAATTTATATAAATTAAATTAATAATTTTAAATGGTAGTGCTTTAAAGCTATTTAAATTTTTAGATATTAACTTTTGAATTTATATTTAATTAGAATTAAATACTATATAATAATGTAACTTATATCAAAATTTTAATCTTTTTTTTCTTTATATAATATAATTTTTATTAATTTTATAACTTATAAATCAATTAAATTATTTAAAAAAAAGGAGTAATTTTAAATAATTTTAAAATGGTTCTTTAGGATTAATAATTTAACCTAAAAAGAATATATTATAATTAAAATTTATTTAAAACTAAACTATTTATAATGATATAATTTATATAAGAAATTTTAGTATTTTTCATTTTATTTAATATAATATTAATAAATATTATAACTTTAAAAGTAATAACTTTATTTAATTATAATTATTTAAATTATTAATTAAAAATATCCCAAATTTTAACCTATATGTTAATAAAATTAAAAGAGATTTATATGTAAAAATATTAATCAGGGATATGATATGTAAAAATACATCAAAATTAAAAAACTATATTATAATTAGTAAAAAAATTAATAATAAAAATAATATATTAATAATATATAATATTAATTACCTAATAAATTTACCAATTTTAATTGATTTTTTCAAAATAAATTATAATCACAATTTATTAAATTTAAATCGCAAAAATTATTAAATTTTAAATTATTTTATCATTCATTTTATATTTATTATTATATATATTATACCATTTATTTATAAATTTATATTATTTTTTTTTTAAAACCTAAAAATTAAAAGCTAAAAATTAAAAAATTTTAGAAAAAAATGCAAATAACCCTAATAAAATAATCCATTTACTAAATTAAATATTTATTACCTATTTTAATTAATCTTAAATTCCAAAAACTCCGGGGGTCTAAATGAAACTTTTTTCAACACAATACCATTTATAAAACTCATGTATAGATTTTTTTTTTCATTATGTAAGCGCTATATACAAGATTTTATTCTGTTACGTCAAAATCTCCTCCCGCTTCGTCGCATCTGACACGAAGCTAGTAAGGAGCACGACGCCCTTCTTCTGGTCTGGGTAATACGGCTCCAGCTCCTCGGTAACGTTGTAAGAGGTAGCATTGGTATCATCCCGCGGCTGCACGACGAAAGCCTCGCCCAGCGTCGCCGGAGACCGGGCCTTGAGCGAGCCCACGGGGTTCATCTGGATATCCCGGATGACGAACCTGCCCGCGCCGCCGGTCGCGCCGCCGCAGTGGATGACGGCCGTCAAGTTGACGTACAGGCTCTTCTTCACCTTGGTCACGCCGAGGTCGCCCTCGGTCGCGTGCAGCGACCACGGCCCGAAGGTCTTGTAGTTGGCGTTGCTGATGCCGATCGGGTAGCTGTCGGACGACTGGTACCCGTCGTTGCTGTTCCAGGACGCCGGGGTGCCCGTCAGCCACCGCACCGTGCAGTCGGCGTTGCTGGTCACGGCGCTGTTGCCGACCTGGTTCACGTAGCCCATCGCGAAGCTGAACTCGTACGCGATGTTCGGGCACATCTTGACCTGCGCCTGCACCATGGCCGCCGAGCACCCGTCGCCCGGCAGGCTCGTCATCTCGACGAGCACGGCCGGGTCGCTGTTGCCGTTGGCGAGGTAGTTGGTGGCCGAGAAATCGATGTTGCTGCCTAGGGTGCACCCCGGGTACGCGGCCATCGTCCAGTTGGTGAAGCTCGGGTACCAGGACGTGAAGTCGTTGTTGTACACGCTCTGGTCCGGCGTGCAGTCGCCCGGCTGCGGCACGTAGCACCGCCCGTCCAGGCAGTATGCCGGGTTGCATGTGGCGCCGCACGAGCCGCAGTTGTTCGGGTTGTTCCTGAAGTCGAGGCACGTCGTACCGCATTGGTCTTTCGGGCATCCGCATTCGCCGCTTCGGCTGTAGAAATGGGTTGTCAGTATGCGATGTAGGAAACGAGAAGAGAGAGAGGAGGTTACATACCATTTCGAATTCGGCCCGCATTGTCTTCCACAGTTACCGCAGTTGGCATCGTCGCTGCCATGAGTATCGGCACAATAGAAGGCCCCCGAGCTATAAACACAGGTGTCGGGCGGCGACCCACAGTAGCAGCGACACATGGCGCCCTGAGCCTTATAGAAGAGCTCACGGCCCTGGCTCGTAGCAGCGACGCCCGTAAAGTACGAGGCCTGCGCCGCGCACGCGACCGCCGGGATGACCTCCCACCAGGATTCAAAGGCGTCGAGGCACGACAGGATCATCATGGTGCCAAAGATGCCGTTGCAGCTCTGCCACCCCCAGTCCTCGCACTGGTCGTAGCATAAGCTCTGCACCGTGCACGAGCCGTCGAAGTCGAACGGGCTCAGCGACCAGTAATCGCTGAGGTTGTCGCAGAAGTTGCCCTCGCCCAGCTGGTACCCCTGCTTCGTGTGCGGGATGAGGTTCGGCGGCGAGGCCGGGCACTTGGGCGCAGGGCCGTCCGAGTACGACCGCTTCGCGAGGAGCCGCTCCGCCAGCTCCTTGTTGCGCCGCCGGTACTTGCGCGCGCTCGCCACGGCTGGGATGCTCACGGGCAGCGCCTTCATGTTGTTCGCGGGTGTCGCCGCTTTGGTTAAGCTGCTCGACGTGCCGTCCGTGCTCCACGTGTACTTGTTGCCACCCTGGCTGACGCTGAGCCTCCCGTAGCAGTCGACGTTGAAGATGGTCGTCACGCGGTTGTTGGTGAAGCTTTTTCCGGTGGACGCGCTTACTAGGACGATGGTGCCGGTATTAGTCATGGCGACGTACTGCTTTGTCGTCCCCGCATACACCAGATCGTACGCGTCTGTGACGCCCGCCGGCTGCTCCAGGTAGAATGGCGGTAAGGTATATGTCTCCGGGTTGAGAATCGGGTCGTTGGCTGCGGGTTCCGCGGTGGGCTGCAACAGTGGCCCAATCGAGCTGGTTCGGCTCACCATCGGTATGAAATTTTCGTTGAGAACGCTCTGCGGAAGGTTAGCTTTCAAAGTATTAACTCTGGGCTACGTGCCGTTTCTCACTTACAAAGGGTGCTGTGGCCCCCGTCTGTACCAAGCATGGCGCAGTAGGTATGTCGGTCGGTTGAGGGATACCGGTCGTAACTGGCGGCGATCCCGTGGCGACCACAGTAGGAAGCTGGAACTCTTCGTAGGTGTACGTCGATATGAATTCGTCGTCGTCGTCTGGTGTAACTTGAGGGCCCGTTGGCGTGTATGGCGGGTCGTTGGTTGTCAGCATGGAAGATGGCTCTGTCGCCGGTGTGATAACCACTGCCGCCTCGCTGGTGAACGAGGGGACACTGGTGGTCGACGCGGTGGCAGCCAAGATACCTCCCTACATGGGCGATGACTCAGTCAGCTCATCTCTTTAAACATACCTAACATAATATAAAAGCAATGTAAAAGTTTCTCACAGTTTCATCTGCGACAGCTCGCGGACAATTGACATCCCAGTAGAGGTTCAGATTCTTTGGGTCTGGCGTAAAGTCCTTGACCAAAGCGTTCTTGTACAGACTACACTTGCCGCCGGTTACGAGTTCGATGGAGAAACTGTTGCAGCCCGATGTCGCCTTGCACAGTGCCTGGCAGCCTTTAAAGTTGTTGTCCGTGAGCTTGGTAGAAGATGTGAATGCAGGGTTGAGCAGCGACCTGTAGCCGTTGACTTGGCATATGTCGGTAGCAGTCGCACACGCCCTATCATAGAACGTGTTGTTCCCAGTCAATATTTTAGCTAGAAGGGTGTTACTATGTCACGGTCAGTTCTATTGCTTCTGCCCTTCTCTGGATCATGGATACCTAACTTACACGGGTAGCAGGTATAGACGACAGTAGCCGTTTTCTAAGGCGTAACTCTGGCATAGGAGCTGCGACTTGCACAAGGCACCGCACTGGGCTGGAACCGTGAAGCTTGCTTGTTGGGTAGTGAAGTAGGCTGACAGGATGCGACTGCCCTTGATAGCACACTGTGCAGCGCGCTTATCTAGGACATCGACATCGTCGGCGGTAGCGAAACCGAGCGACGCTGTCAGCGCCAACACGTTGAGAAGGCGCATTTTGAACTCAAGAGAATGTTGTTTGCTGTCGAGATTCTCCTTACTCGACCGTAAACTATCATCATGCGTTCGAAGAGAAACGCAGTCCCTTTTGAATCCATCATGCCCCTGCCGCCTCTTCCCAGTTGTGCTTCTGGTCCAACCTGCATAGGAAGCGATTCTCGCGATGATTACGTTAGCGAAGAGCTGAGATGTCGACGTTTATCGAGCTTGCCGTCAGCGGCGGGCCTTCTAGACTTTCTTTCAGCCGTACGTAGCTGAGAGCTAGCCGTTGCCTAGATTGCTCTGCGTGGCTAAGACCCTTGCAAGCCCAGGATCTAAGCTAGAGTGGGTTAACGAGCAAGAAAGAACAACACAGATCTGCCATTATTATTTTTCAATAGCGGTCCGACTAGCTGGGAGAGCGTTCTTGATTGGCTAAGGATTGACTGGGTGACATACCGACCTGGTCAGATGGGATAGCCAAAGGCGACTGCATACCTGGGCATGATATTCCCCCAGACCCTAGACCTCAGAGCTAGCCGTGACGACTGCGAAAGGCCGGTGCTGGAGCCTCGGGAGTCTCCAGTTGGAATCTCATCCAGTTAGTAGCGTGATGCAATGCCGTCGCTTTGGGATAAGCGAGCGCCATTAGGCCTTCATACATGTATGTTTGCCTTCAGCTGAAACTAAGTTCCAAGGCGTGTCTCGACACAATCCGTCCGGCAAGGGACGTTTCCGTATACTATGGTTGCAGGCCTTAGTATGTCAACAGTCTAGACTTAACTAACTGTATCGCCTATTTCAGCCCTCGATAAGTCCCCCGCGCGGTAGCTTTAGGACTATCTAGCAAACGCTGCGGCGAAACCGAACATGAAGCCATCACAAGTTACTGTTGGTCCTGTGGCATGGCTGAATACGGATCGAGGGATACGTGGCCTGCTATCTTTCGGGCCACATTATTTTCGAACGCCTCGACTTCCACAAATCCAGTGCATGCCTTGTCCATAAATTCGTACCTTCGACCTCAGAATGGATGATAGGTAGAATATATGAGCCCAGACCTCCCTCGTTTTGCTAGTCAAACCAGCGAACGTACTCTAAGCCAGCGTAAGAGGGTGACTTATATGAAATGGAACCGCCATATGGAAAGCAGCTGTAGTTATCCTACCCCTTAGCAATGTTAGTCGAACGAAGCTAGTGGTATTCTCATCCATGTCGCCGAGAAAAAAGACTTTTTTCCTTGGGCCTTGCCTTTCTTACAACGATAAAATTTAACGCCCAAGTAACCTAAGAATTATCTTAGTCTTTCGTTTCTTATCCCGACTTGAGGTCATTCTGTGGCCAAACTCGAATTGATAACTGGTTATCTATTTTCAATGCGTGCTTGTCTTTGCATAATCAATATGTGGTCCTCAGCTTCCCGCAGAATAGACGCTTGAAGGAAGTCTGAACACTTATGTGCGGTTGAGGGTTTGCTCTGCGTTTCGCCCTGCTGGAGGTCCACAATCGGTCTCCCGGTAGGAGGACGGGAAACCTCGAATACATCCATATCTGCTCTCGTGGTATCTTCCCAGGTTTTCAGAGTAGTAAGGAGATCATCCTTGAGTGATCTCGCCCTAGCAAGAAGCCCCATGGACTGGGTCTTTCCGTGAAGAGCCGCGTTCTGCCGATGCTCTTGCACGGCCGCCTCTTTCACGGCGCCGGATCTCTGTGCGAAAAGGGCACGGAAAGAAACCAGGCATCCAATGAAGAATGCTACGAGCCGAGATCAGTCAGAAAGTACTATTTTCCTTCGAATATTCAGCTTGCATCCCCATAGAACCTGACAAGGGAAACCAATAACTACATAATGCTTGTTAGTGACTGCCTTGAGTTCCATAGATAGAAGCGCTCCCCCCTTAACTTACTCGCACCATCCACAAATGCATCAAGAGCGCACGAAACTCTTGTGGCAGTGTAGCTAGCTGTAACAGATTTGATGCCCTTGCAGTTCGCAGAGATGATTTGGCAGGCGGCATTCCACAGGGGAATCGACGAGGCTAATAACAATCAGACGAACGGTAAAATTTAATTAGCTTCAAATATTTTGACTTGTAGAGCTATAGTATAATTATATAGCCAAAATGAAAATGCAAAGCAAAAGCACGAAACTCCATCTGCCATAGCTAAATTCCCTGCTACTTTGCCAATGCATCAAGATCAGTTCCTATGGTAGCGCCAGCATCCTGTTTCCAGTTAGCACTGCCAGGTCAAGGGATGAGTGAGACTTACCAAAGCGGATTGTGGTACTGATGTTGCAGGTGTGCTCATCTTTACCATCTCCGCATTGTTACCATACCATAATCGACCTGTACTGCGATTTATGATATTATCAATGACGACTGTACCGTATTACATCGTATCCATTCTAGGCAGTTGATCATTGCCCTGAGCTCTGCTGACAAAAGTATCTTCAATGCTCTTGTACAGAGACTCTGCGGGAAGTTTCAGATCGCCGAAGTAAGTTTGTCCCAGAGTTTTAACTGCCCCCGTCACAACCTCGAGCGCATCGACTCCGAAGGGAGCAAGTTCTAGCCTTAGAGTTTCTGCTACCAGCATTAGAGACCGCTTGGATGCCGCATATGTTCCTTCGACATATATTAGTCAAGGCTTACGATGAGTTTCAAATGATTATATGAGAGGAGGGGACGCCAATAATCGGAAAAACACATACCCATATATGTATGGGACATTGACATAGCCAGAAATTGACGTGATGAACACCACCATGCCGCTAGCCTTGATGAGCAGAGGGGCGAATGCCTGAGTAAGAGCGATAGGGCCGTGGAAGTTTATCTCGAAAAGATCCCTAACCTTATCTAGGTCCTCGGGTCCTCGTCGAGTACCGGCATGAAGTGGTTGCGTCCTGCGATATTGACCAAGTAGTTTAGAGTGCCACCCGTGTGCTTGGTCACCACTTCGACGGCTGCCTTGATATCGTCTGATTTCACAACATCAAGCGCTGGAAAATAAGAGCAAGCGCGGAACCAATGCCGCCATCGCTGCAGCAGGTAATCAAGACGATTTCTGTGGAAGCCATGATAGCAATGAAAGTGCAAAAATGGTGTTAAAGAGTAAATGTGCTTGTGGAAGCTAAAAGAGGTCTGGAAAGCTGAAGAAAGGAAGATAGAAAGAATGTTGGTTGACGTCGGAAGCCCATGTGCGGTTCACTCCCTTTTTAAACCCCTTACTTAGGAGGTAAATTTACACCGCTTCTTGAAAAAAGCTTGACTTCATATTGATAATTGTGAGATTGAATTTTACTTTTTAGAATTATAACCTTCTCTATTTTTCAATAGGATTCTTAACATTTTCAAAGGTAAAAGCTTTGAGAAATTTGCTGTGTGCCGGTTGATACGTCTGCTGTGTGTGGAGCCAGCCACCTCCAACTCGACGTCCTCATCCAACTCAGTTGAATAAAATCAATCAGAATCACTATATTATCCGTACTCTTGGGCGACTTCTATTGATACTGGTTGCATGTATCAGGGTCCTAAGCCCGTTAAGTTATTCGGGGCTGAAATCATCGGCCTTGATGTGGCTACACATCGTAGAAGATTTCACGCATATTTTTACAGCGTCAGATACAAATAAATCAATGACTATAGACTTCACCATCTTCGCAGCTTGACAAGCAGTTTCGCCTCAACTAGACCTATCTATTGATATTTCATCGAATCATGCGGCCTAGAATTGGGAGTGATATTAAGATAAACCTTCAAGCAATTGATGGGGTCACCCGCGCTAGCCGCCATGGCGAAAATGTACTCCTTGGTTGATAACTTCCTACCACAACGAACCTTAGGATGCCGCACGAATAAATAGAAAGCTTTCGATTAAATTAAAAGGACAATACTATTCTAGCCATCGTACTCGTAAAGTCACTGGTAGCTGAAACGTCGAAGCCGCGGATTTATTAATCGGCACATAGTAAATTTATTCATTAATATTTATCCTAAAATTTACTAAACGCAATAATTCAGATGTTTCGTAAATGCTTAGGAATGCGTTTTTTTTTTCTTGTGGTAAGCAAAACGACTAATTGAAATTCAATGGTTGAATGATAAGGGGTGGGAAAAGCTAATTGCGCCGAAACTAATATATCGACGCCGTTGGAGATGCGGCGCCATATGTACAAATAATAACAGTCGTCTCTCGGTCAGTAGATCCTCTTCCATGTACATGTGGCGAAGTTCATTGCGGCTCGCCCGATTGTATCCAAGTATTCTGTAATCCTGTAACTAACAACGATATCGGCCCCGATCTCAACGGCAACTCTCTAGTGGGAGAAGTTCACGTCCAGGGCCGATATGAATAACAATCCAAACTCGAACCGACTCTCACGATCGGGCTGTTATCGGCTTCAGGTCCCGAGGACGAGATAAAAATAATGCAACCGGCTCCCCGGGAGAGGGGGTTTGGTGGCGCAGTCCAATGCTGGTCTGCGGCGTGGGAGAACGGGGGGTCGAAGGGGGTCCTGCAACGTTACCCGTTATTTGAGGAAATCGGGCTCGGCGTCGATCAAACCTTAAATGTCCTCGTTGCCTCTTCTGGAAGGAGGCTTATATTGCAGATTGTACCTAGATCGTGGGCCCCCTTCGACGACAAAGGCCCCTTACATGAGAGTTGTAAGAAGATGCAACATAGGGGAGCCTTTGTCTTTCGATAGGGTTGCAAATTGATGATGTTTGGTCAACCAACAATTCAATGAAACCGAGAAACAAGATGGTCTGCAAAATCTTTACAACTCTACACACACATAGACCGCCACATTACCGAGATTACCCGGGGGCTCGAGTATCTACCAACGAACCCCTACTGCATCCTTACCTAGCAGACAGGCAATTGAGAGCTAAGAGCAATCCGCCTCACTTGCGTGCGCACCCAGCCTCGTGGCTTGTATACCCAATGTGAACAAAAATATATCTGGGCTTTCGTTCTTGGCAAAAGATGCTTGTTTCAGTTTTACACCCAGGGCCCGCGAGGATGAGAAACCTCCCCCCTGCTCGAATCCTTCCAGATAAATCTTCGACACAGAGGGGCCGACGCAGGGTCAAGGTTATCAGCCATGGCACGTAGCAGCAACGAAGCCACTTTCAGCTGACAGGGCGAAGAACATAGGGGGACGGGACGAGAAGGATGATGGGTTTGAAATTATATAGATAACCTCCTATCAATCCTGTCATTCATAATGTGTCTGTCGTGAGAGCTTCATTTGTTTATTCCTCTGTCTCCTAGGTATTTTTGTCGATTCGTCCCGTTTCGTCCGTTAATGCTCCGGCCAGCATTCTAGATCGCCTCCTTGTTTCCTCTCGTAGCTGCTACTGCGCGGTAGGGCACATACGTCGGCCATGCATTGCCAACTAGATTCCCTCCTGGCCTTGACGTGCTGGTCGCTGTTGGCATCGGTGACAGCAGCTAACCCCGTCGCTGGATTGGCCGTGCCTCGATACCATCACACTCCGCGACGAGATGTACAACTTGAGTCGCGGCACTACCCGACGAGGAGGTCATTGGCCAAGCGAGATGCAAACACGACATTCGATCTGGGTTTCGAGGCTAAGAATGCGAAGCTGTTCGATGGGTATGTATGCTGAGCGTACTTCATTTCATATCGTCCCAACTTAGCCGATATAAACCATCCCGAATATACCATCTCAAGTGTTCATACGTCTGAAACTCATGTACTAACCCTATTCATAGATCATGGTCAGCCTTAGGCCAAGACTTCTCCTTATCCCTCGCCTGTGTTGAATGCCGGACATGGGGTACACTCGTCGCGTCCGCGGCATTCCCGGATGACCTTGAAGACTTGATCGGTGACTTGAGCGACCTGAATCCGCTCAACGATGCCAGCTTGACCGTTGGCTTCCAAGGTGTCGGTGCCCTCGTCGACCTCAGCCTGACCACCGGAGCTAAGGGCGAGTTCACTCTCCCTTTGATCCCAGTTGCGGAAACGCCCCTTGGTATCTCGGGTCCCGGCTTCCAAGTCGGCATCGTCTTCGGCATCGACCTGGTCCTGGGCATTACCGGCGAGGTCGAGACCGAAGGCGGCTTCCAGGTCGCCATTCCGGATAGCTCGTCCTTTACGATCCCGCTGGACCCCACTGTCGCGAATACCGGCAAATTGTAAGTTCATCTCCCATTTCCTCCGTGTCCACTCCGCCCTTTCGAACCGTATCAGAAAAGATATCCACTCACCACCCCTCCCCGCAACAGCGACGGCGCATCCGCCAGCCTCCTCCCCCTCACCGCCTCCGCGCCCGCCAACATCACGCTAGCCCTGCGCTTGCGCGTGCAAGCCGGCCTCGAGCTTCCCTCCTCGCCTCTCCTGGAGGCGAAAGCCCTCGCGGGCGCCTACATCAACATCCCCGAGATCACGCTGGGCGAGCAGTTTACGACGTCGCCCGCCGACGGCAGCAACTGCCTGTTACCCGCCGATGCCGAGATCAACATAAACGCGGGCGTGTTCGTGGACATCGGCGCGGATATCGGAGACATCCCGCTGGTGGATTTTAATCCGACACTGTCGACGACGCTGCTTAGCGCCGCGGCGAGCACGTGTTTTGTTACCGTGGGGCAGGATACGGCGACGGCGACGGCTACGACGGCAAGTGCGACGACGAGCGCGGCGACGGGGACTGCTGGGGGAACCGGGTGTCCGGTGCCGCTGACGACGGAGACGATTACTACGACGAGCGCGTTCTCGATTACCTCGTGCGCGGCGCAGATCGTCAACTGCCCGGCGAGTCTGACGCAGGTCATCGTCGTGTCATCGCCCGTGACAGAAACGGTTACGCGGTGCCCGGTCTCGGCCTCGCTTAACGCCACGAGCAGCGCCGTGGTGGTGCCGCCGTATGCTAACACGACGACTACGACAACGACGACGCTATCTGGAGGTATCCCGCTGACGAGTTTGACGGCGCCAATCACGAATACGCTTACTGTGGACCCGACGGTGACGCCGCCGGATGTGTCGAGTATCACTGGAACGGCAAACGGCGGGAGTGGGAGCGTGGTGACGACTATTGCGGCTGCGGTCACGACGCCGGAAGCCCAATCTACGGTCTACGTGACTGTAACGCCTACGACGTGCGCCTGCAAGCAATGAGATTGGTGAGCGATATGGTCCGGTTGAATGATAAATGGCTGATCTCGGCTTAGAGAGAAGCGACGTTCAAAAGAACGCATAACATGATTAAAATAGATACCCTACGTGTGTAAATATTGATATAAAGGTTGGATTACGGGATTTGGTTCTCAAAGTTCACTGTATTTGTGAGAAAATTATAAGCTTCAGTATGAGATATTTGCTTTCTTAAGCCCGAAATGTGTGCCAAAAGTATTGCACATCGTAGAGAGGTGTCAGTGACACTGTATTTTTGATAATTCAGTGTACTTAGGGGGTAGATTCATAGGGCCTGATAGCAAACCCCCCCCTCTCCAAAAGCCAGCTATACACCAGGCAAGGCTCGGACTTTTAGCCCATGCAGAGTAAATTTTCCACGAATTAATCATCTGACCTTTATACAGCGCTTGACGACAAGCCCGTAACGTATCTGGGCACCTACATACAATACACCAACATAAATACAGAGGCCTTTCTTTCCTTATCCTACCTCCCCCAAACCTAGCCTATCTGTCTATCTGCCTCTTATCCAGCCTAGCCGTCGATAGGACATCTATACGCCACCTCACGGCCGAACTCGTCCACCTCTCTGTGGCCGCCCTCGCCTTCCCCGCGCCTGGCCTGTAGGGTGTCCAGGCACGCCTTGTGGTATATGTGTCTGCAAGCCAGGACGACGAGCGGGCCCAGGGGCTGCTGGTCTCTCCGGCGGCCGTAGACATCGCCGTTCGCCTCGGCAGCTAAGCTCTGCACGTCCGTTGCGCCGTTCGCTGCCAGCTCCCCCGACGAGCTAGGCCCGGTGCCCGTGTCCGTGCTCTTGCCCTTTCCCTTTCCCTGGTAAGTTTCGGTGTCCTTCGGCGGAGGCTCGATCTTGTTTTTCCCGCGCGCGGCGGCGGCTTTCTTTTCCTCGCGCTTCTTGTTGTCGGTAGCTTGTTTTTCTTCCCACGCTTCGAAGACATTGCCGGCGACGCCGGGACCCCAAACACGCTTCCCGCAGGCTTCGCAGGTTGATCCCCTAGGCCGCCATCCGCGCTGCCGGAGGTCTACGGCTTGTTTGACGTTTTGGAATAGTTGTTGGTCGAGAAGTCGATTCGAAAGTCGAAGTATGTTTTCCTCGTAAGCGTAGGCCGAAAAAATCGAGGCGAGAACAGCCCGCAAGTCCGCGAGGCTGGGAGAAGTGGCTGCTGCACGGCTCAGGAAAGCTCGTAGGATCCGGAGAAACGTGAGATTACCTCCCGAACTCGAAACAAGGCGATTACTGGACTGCGATTCGTTTTGGGTAGATGTGGCGGTCATAAGCGCCGTGAACGTGTGCTGCACAAGCGAGCGCAGGAGTCCCACCAACTTGTCGCTATCAAGCATTGGTGTCGGGGAAGCAGTGCCTCTCGAGACTCTGTCCGGTTTGGATGGCGTAACGACAGATGAAAGACGCCGCGTAATTTGGACGGTGGTGTCTATTAAATCAAGCCACAACGCCTCATCAGGGGAGAGATCACCCGGTGATGGAGAGCCCCGTCGGCCAACCGCGTTGAGTTTTTTAGACGTCTTCATCTGCCCCTGGCATAGCCAAATGCCCACATGGGTGTATTTCTGTAACCCTCTAAGAAGATCTTCAGCAGCTTCCTGGATCTCTCCATCTTCGACGTTCTCGTTCGTACTAGTAACTAGCCCATGAAGAGCCGATTCTAACGTTTCTAGGTGCTTAGTCAGACGATCCATAGCGTCTTTAACTTGCCCTTCTCGCGCCATGAGAATAACGGCAGCGTCAACGACGCCTGTATCTTCCATGGTTGGGAGGAGTTTGTCGAGTCTCAAGTTTGTAGCTTGTACGATACCAACATAGTCAGAAACATGAGAAGGGTTATATCGACACATGAGCTGAACGTATTGTTCGACGAAATCACGGTCTAACGAAGCTGTTGCTTGCCCCGATGTTTCCTCAGAATCAGGCTCGAGCAGGGTTTTCAGGTAGATGTATTGCAGTTCTGAACCCTCATCAACTGAGACCAAGACAAACCTATGAAGGTCTGGTGCATATAACCCAAGGGTTTGAGCAGCTTGAACAGGGTCGAGCTCGACAAACTCTTGTGAATGTCGTTTGATGACGTCGTGGACATCTTGTATCTGTCTCTTTGGGAGACCAACTTGCGATCGTAGACATTCTGCAATGCATGAAAAAGTTTCTTCCAGGTCTTCCGCGTCCTCGAAGTAGGTCTGTAGTAATTTCCCGTATTGCTTGTCATTCCTATATGTCCGTTTCAGAATACGGTAGAACCCGGCTTCTTTGAAGAGGGGAATCAAAGTCGACACATCCGGCGGCTGATATATAGAAAGAAGATATTCTGCGCTCAGTTGGGCGTCTTCCGCCAGGTCTTCTCCAGGATAGTTGCATAGCCCAGCTAAGACCTTATCTAGAGTAGAACCTGGTATGAGGAGATATTGCGGGAATTTAGGAAGATTTCGGGCGATGAACATATCCAGGTATATGGTATCTTGCGGAGCGAAATCGTTTGGATTCATAATCTCCAGCAAGATGGACACCACGTATTGCCGGTCAACCGTCAAGCCGAAAATCTGCTCTTCTGGCAAGTCCTTACCAGTGCCGCCATTGAGCTGTTTTTCCTGAGACTCATTCAAGAACGGATCTTCGAACGCTTCATTAAGCGCACTTAGAAAGCTTGGCGCATCATATTGGAGTATCATCCTGAGGTATGGGAAAGATGGCTCCTCTTCATCCCGTGGACGTGTGAGGAATGTCTTACCACTGCCTTTTGGCCAAGTGATACTTTTCCCAGAAAATAGAAACCAGTAGATTTCTGCCTTGGCCTGCGATGCCACTTCGTCGTCCATTCTTTCACTCGTGGGATATACCCTTCCGGTCAGAGTATATGACAGGTACGGAAACATCTTAAGTGAGTTTACCTCAAAGATCTGGTCCTCCATTGAATTTGTAGAAGTATTCTGCATTAGGGGTACTAGGAGAATAAGGAGGTCGATGAGAGGCGTGATATAATCGAATAAGGCCTGATTCCAGACGTATATGAGAGCATCGTAGAGACCGTGTTGCTTGCAAAGCGACGTGATCTGGTCGATATCGAGAGTGGCGGTTTCCATGTGGCAGACCATTTCTTCCAGGCGGCTTTCCCAGCCTTTACCCACATAGTGAGCAACCATTGCCTTGACTGCTGTCGGTGGTACAATCGATATCGCCTTGTCGAGAATATACGGCTCCAGAACCTCGAGAAAGATACCTTCAACACCAGCATCCTCGTACCATTCGTACATCTCGTCGAATAGGAAGTCGAGATCACCGACACTTTGGCACGCAATGAAGCAAGTCTGGGCGAGCCTCTGTAGATGTTGATCATCTATAGAAGCCTTGCTCTTCTGTCGTTGGCCAAAAGCATATTTGAGGGATGCGCTCATGATTTCCATTACCTTATCTCGTACCATTTTGTGTCTCAGGGTAGCGTCTTCGGGAAGCCCGACAGTCAGCTTGTTAGCATCTCCAGTGTAGTAGGACGTGGCTAACTGGATCGCGCTGATGTAGTCGCCATTCTCCATCAACGCTATAAGTCGATCTGCCCAATTCGAAATGGCACCGATGGAAACATCATTGAAGCCCATGAGAAATATGCGACCCTTGTAAGCTTTGAAGCTCATGTAAAAGGCGTCCGCCACGACACCATGCATTGTCGTGTCATCCTCATCCAACTGCTCGACAAGACTATGTAGCTGGGTGGAGAAGAGATCGGCATGGTATATGTACTTGCCAATGAGATCGAAGGCTTCGGTCATCCTCATTGATCGGTCTTCGAGGACAATAAGCCGCTGGCTAATCGTCAGGACGGTCAACACGGAGCGGCTGAGCCACTGAACCGCGACAATTGCTTCCTCGCACTTCCACCTACTCCGTGCTTTGAACTTCAGCATCGGCGGTTTATCTTTACTATCTGTCGGTATCTCGTCCACATCTAGGACGGTAAGCACATTCGACCAGCAATACACGAGCTTGACCTTGGACATGCTGCTCCCGGTACCAGGGTCGGGAACTTTTAGCTTGACCGCGGGAAACCATGCTAGACAGCCGGTCATAGCGCTATGCGGCGTTACGTCCTTCGGTCGAGCTGATTTATGCTGAGTCTGTGCAACTGGCGTGGTTGAAACTATGACAAGTAGATACGGGGTAAGCATTGCTGTAAGGCCCATCGAGTCCGTTGCTCGTTCCACATTTCCCAGTGGCAGTGGTGAAAAGGCTAATACGGTACTGGGTTTTAGAGGTTTGCCTGATGAGGGAGGCGGAGTGTCAGGATAGCGGCCCAGTATCCTTACTGTCTTAACGGTTCGCCCAAGTGAGCCCGTACCCCTAGTTGCAAGGTGAGAAAATGCCATGCCACGATCGTCTGCAGAGACAAGAGCTGTGTGCCTGGTGCCAAGGAATCCAAGGTGCGTTATCGACACGTTTGGCATGTGGCCATCCATCGTCCGATTCTGCAACTGGGATGGGTCTAGGGGCGGAATGTGTAGGAACGGACGCGATGCCCGGCCCGTGTCCCAAGTGAAGATATTTCCACTGGAATGACCACCGGCTATAGTTGAATGATCCGCGGAAACTGCAATAGCCGTGACAGCTCCAGACTCGACGGCTGCAGAAAGGTCAGCACAAAACTGTAAGTATTCAGAAAGTAGAAATTTACCCTTGGTCCCTGGACCTATGATCATTTTCAGGTTTTGGTTGTAATCAAACATTAAAATTATGCCCTTGGAAGTTCCCAGGACGATCGAGGCAGAAATAGCTATACACGTAGGTGAACCAAAATTGCGCTTTCCAGCCTCGGAAAAAGCCTGCCCATTTAATTTTTGGAGTCTTGTCCATCGTACAACTTCCCACGGTGGCGAGGTGGTCTCGGTCTCGCTAGAATCTAATAAGAACTGGCTGCTTATAGACGCCTGTCTACTGTGCCCGGTGAGAAAGGCAGGTGAAGAGGGTCGAGGTGATAGTATAGAAGGCGTGGATATTCGAGATTGGAATCGTCGGTCGAACGGTCGGAACGAAGGTGTTGGGCTACTAAGCCCAGGTCGCGAAGCCAAAGACGGTACTCTGCTACTGCCGGGAGAAGATATCATGGAACCCTTGAGAAGATGTCAGCTACCTCTCTACCTCTTCACACATAGTCCATCGCACTGTGACCTACCTGAATAGAGGGCGAGTCGTCCGGGACTGAGAGCAGAGAGTCCAAGGGACTCCCGACTCTTCGAGGCAACCCGTCATTAGAACCCTCCTCAGAAACATCGTCGCGATCGTGTAGCAGCTGGCGATACCGGTTCACGAGCACACCATTTTCATGAGCCTTGCTAGCTGCAATTTCCTGCCTCTCCTCTTGGACAATCTCCGCTATGTGGTCCTGGTCGCGATCCCCCTTAATGGTCTCCTCGTCGCTCGACGCCGCGTCTCCATCCGGAGATAAATCTATATGATCATCTTCCATACTGGCGGCCCCATCGTCTTTCTCCGGGGAAGGCAGGCTCATCGAGATCTCTGTATCGGGCGCATGGCTTTGGGGGACGGAACGAGGTTTATTGCGTGATTCGTGCCGTAACCTCCGACGAGCAAGACTTCAATCTCCTTAGCTCCTGGCGTTATCGTCGTATGCGTATGCGTATGCGTATGCGTGTAGTAAGCTAAAAAGCTAGTACGATAGCTCTATTGCGCACCAAGATTTGGACGGAGGATATTGTAACGGGGTCGCAGGTCGCAGGTCGCAAGTCGGCAAGATAGACGAGAAATTCAAATGGAAAGAAGATTCGTTATACAAAGTTTGTTGTGATGTTATCGCAAGCTCCTCTCGCTATTCAGGTCTGCCTTACGTGCTCAGGTAGCTCAGCCTTATTATTAGCACACATGGGGCGCATTGGGTGCATAGGGGGCATGGGGGGGATATAACGGCACAAAACCTCACCAATCAGCATCCATTGCCCGCTAAAAGGAGCTGGGAAGATAAGTGACGCACGAGCCAACCAGGCACCGTTAGCGATCTCAATCGATAGCTTGATAGCTGGAGCTTTTCTTGGTAATCCCTGCATTTCGAGCTTTACCTTTCATTCATCAGAGTCGCATTCAGCATTCGCTTCAACTTCTACCAAACCATTCCAGTTTTACATATTCGACACAGCCGAGCCATCATGCCTTCTATAGGGCCACAATTGCCTCCCCATCTCACCAAGCGAAAGCGAACCCCAGAAGATGAATCAGCAGAGTCCCCTGCGACAAAGCTACGCACAAAAGATCGAGGTCCCGTTGCCCAGGACGAAGTAGATCTCAGCAGCGATGACGAAGATGGCTACGGCCCATCTGTTCCTAGACAAGCTGAGGTTGGCCCTATCGGGCCAGCTATGCCACCTTCAAATACAGACGAAGTTCAATTAGACGATAGCGACGAGGACGACATCGGTCCGACCGCTCCTCCACCGCCCCCTTCAACAAGACCCTCGATAGGACCATCCTTACCACCATCAAATAACGACGAGATTTCTTTAGAGGAAGACGACTTAGACGACGATGTAGGTCCAGCGCCACTAACAGGACCCAAACCCACACCTGCGCCTACAGCAAAACGCGTTCATGGCCCCGCGCCGCCACCCGCGCCCCTCTCCGAGCGTCCTCCGGCAGCCGACTCCGATTCCGATGACGATGACTACGGTCCGGCACTTCCCACCTCATCTTCGCACCTAGCGCGGCAGACCCAAGCCCAGATCGCACAAGCGGAAGCAGCAGCGGCCGCCGCCGCCGCAGGACCCAAGCGAGACGACTGGATGCTCGCGCCGCCATCCGCCAGCGGCCCCCGAGCAGCCGACCCGACCAAGATAAAAAACCGACGGTTCAACTCGGGTCCGCGCGCCAGCACATCCCGCGACAACGGTGGCGAGCTCAGCAGCATATGGACGGAAACGCCGGAGCAGAAGCGGAAACGCCTCGAGAACGCCGTGTTGGGACGGGAGTCGCAGTCGCAACAACAGCACACCACCTCTTCCTCCTCCCACCATAATAACAACAACAGCGGCAAGACGACTGCCGCGAATCCGCCATCAAAAGAAGACGCGGAGCAGCAGGAGCGGATCCGAAACTTCACAGAAGCGACGCGCGGCAAGAGTTTGTACGAGGAGCACCGCGAGTCGCGGGAGGGGCGGAAGCTGGCGGCCGAGGAAGCGGAGGACGACCCGAGCGCGCGCGCGTTCGATAAGGAGAAGGATATGAAGCTGGGCGGGCGCATCGGCACGGCGCAGCGCCGGGAGCTGCTGAACCGGGCGGCGGACTTTGGGGGCAGGTTTGCGAAGGGGAAGTACCTATGATGGCGGAGATGTCGACTATACACACCCTTCGCATTGCATTTGTTCAAAGATAGAGACAGAGAGGAGAAGGGGGGAGGGGAAGGCTGGATGACGATGGGTGCTGGATGCCGGTTACAAAAGATACCCAGAAGTGGATATTACCTACGCCACAAGGAGATGACAAGATGGCCAAACTCAACGACGAGATATGCGTTCTTCCTAAACTACATCTCAAAATATCTACTGGTGAGGAGCACATGTGAGCCCTTGTCAGGTTGATCTCTATGAATATGAATTTTTCATCACATTCTGCTTCCCTTTGCTTGTTGAACTCTATGCCTATATAACCAGTCCCTACGCACAACACTCAAGGTGCTCTTCCCTTTTTCCTCTCGAAGTAAGCACCTCCATAGCAAGGAAGGTAATAGTAGAAAAATCCCTCATTATCGCTGTCCTCGCTTGAATCACAAAAACTTGCCCCTCGCTCAGCCCTATGAGTCTCAAGTTGAACCATCGCTGTACTCCTACTCCTACAGATATGCAATGTAAACGCTGCCAGATATCAGCCCTTGCTCTCCTTGTTGTTGAGCAGTAGGCCAGACCGTTAAATAGAAGAAAAGAAAAAAAAAACCTAAAAGTTATATTGAGGGAAACATCAAGGATTTCCCGTATGCGATGCAAGGCAGATTCCTTGCCAGACGTAGCCTTATGTTCAACCTCTTTTCATATCCATCCGGCCTCGTCCCGGTCGAATAGGCGCTCCTCGAGGAACTTCCAAACCAAATATCAGCGGACATCGACAAACCTCCAGGGAGCGGGACGTGAGAACAACAATCGTTTAGTCGAACGCAGTTTTGAGAAAGGATAGGTAGCGCGAAAGCAGGAAATCAGATATGCTGATATGCTGGTATGAGAAGGCTTTTGGATCGTTCAGTGTCGCATAGGTCGTCGTATACAGGATATCTCTCCAAGGGGGGAAATTTTGCAACATTTATATTCGATTAATTCAAGCGACATCTACGTAGATTAAAGATTCCTAGTTCGGATCTGCCTGTGGCCG
The DNA here is from genome assembly GCA_022495205.1 of Hypoxylon sp. FL1150. Lineage (NCBI taxonomy): Eukaryota > Fungi > Ascomycota > Sordariomycetes > Xylariales > Hypoxylaceae > Hypoxylon > Hypoxylon sp. FL1150. The sequence goes on along the minus strand of MU376261.1, from coordinate 11,526 downwards.
TACGCCAGCTTCCAACTGTGACGGCGTCGTGTTCGATTCTCCATTGGTACCCGAAGCTGCTGCTTCGCTAGTCCCGTTGGCTTGACGATTACGTCCTCTCATCATTTCGTTCAACCTAAACGGTGGAAATCGACTACGGACTCGGGAAAACACCCCAGTGTTCTCAGCCTCAGCTTCGGATGATCGAGGTTCTGCGCGAGGCTGTTCTGTGCGAGACTGTTGAGATTCTGCGCGTTGTTGTTGACGATGCCACAGCCAGGGTGGTCGATTGGCATTAGGGCCCGAACCAAGACCTCTGAAACGGCCTGCAGTCATGTCACGTGGGCCACTGCGTATGTGACTCCAGGATGTGATCGTACGTGGAGGTTGCCTCGGCATATTCAGGTGGTTGTTACGGGACGGGTCGGTATTAGATGTAGGGCTCGTCACATCACTATCGGTGGGGGGCGGGCGAGGCTTAGGCGTATAGTAATCAGCCTTGCAGAGGGGACAAGAAGCCCTCCTGTTAGTCAACCATGGGTCAATGCAGACAGCATGGAAGGCATGGCCGCAGGTCAACCCACGAACATCGTCGTTGTCCTCCAGCGTGTCGATACAGATAGCGCAAGTGTCGCCCTGCGTACCGATCAGCTCAGGCGGGAGAGCAGCATTAATATGTTCATCATCTTCATCCTCGTCCACACTACCGCGATGCTCGTGATCCTTCAATATGATGCTTTCCGCAGTTTGAGATTGGGTCAGCATGTTTTCGCTGGCAGCAGCGGCGATAGCGGATGTGTTATCCTTATTCTCGTTTTCGTTTTCGTTTTCTGGACTTGACTTCGATTCTTGGACCGCAACTTTCGGAGTCGTAGGAGCGTCGGGGTCGTTAACCGAATCGTGTTCCTTTGTCGCTGTGATCTCTGGTATGATACCTTCGACACTTCGTATACTATTAGCACGGCTTGCTGGAGCAGAGATACCACCGGCAGTTGGTAACCCTTCGCTCGCTCGTGCTGACACCCAGGCCTTGTATTTCATCATGGGAAACTTGTCGTTAACTTCGTCCATCGTCATCAATTTCTTTTCGCGACGTCGTCGGTGCGGCCTGGCAGGCATATTCTCCAGGTTGATAGGCTCGCCATTCTCATCCAACCCTCTAAGTTGTCGATTGCGAGCATTGTATCGGAAGCAGTATTTTACACCAACGATGATCCTGTATCCAAGGTTAGAATGCAAAGACACCACCAGCGATTAATATCAGTTGTAGCTAACCAAAGGTTGGTGAAGACAACGCCGAATCCCAGAGCCACAAAGAAGAGCAAAGGAGAACTTGTCCCGCTACCACTGCTGTCCTGGGTATTGTTATTGGTGTTCCCGGACGAGGGATCGGGAGTTGGAGGCGAGGCTGTGGATGCGGTAGATGGCGTTGGGGTGCCCGATGCAGAGCTGAAGGGTGTTGTCGCGGCGTCAGTGGGACTCGAAGTAGCCTGTCGAATTTGATATTCAATGGCTCTTGCGACGAGATGGGCGCCGCCCGCCATAGCGTCGTGAATAGCGACCATCTTCGCAAATGGGAAGAGGTTGTGAAAACCCGATAGCAGAAAGGATCGTTCAATTGTCGAGTGGGGAGATCATTGGCAAGGGGCCCTCGACTTGCGTCCAAAAAGGGACAGAGAATCGTATCAACACGGCCTTGTCTTAAGCAGCGATGCCATTTACTGCGACTATCGCCAAATTCGTCCGAGACACTTATCGCTCTATGATATTAACTTCCTCTCCCTTAGGCGGCAATTCACGAGGAAAATGGGAAATGGCAAACGATGTCGACCATTGACTGGTGATAGAGAAAGTGCCAAGTAATGAGTATGGACGAGTTGGAAGTTGGTTAGTTGGCTGAAAGGATCAGAGAGTTTACTTAGTTCAGCCGGCCAAGGGCGGGTGGAGAAAGAAGGTGCGACGGCCAAAGGCTTGGTTCCTACCTAGGAAAAGGATTTGGGGGGGGCTTGGGGGGGATATGCAAGTCTGACGGTCTTGTGATGTGTACCTTGCGATAAGCTAAAACGGCAGGCTTAGAGGCGCAATTTAGCAAGAAAGCAGACGGTCGGGTCAGCACCGGACGGTAGCAGGGACGCTGGTTTCTATAAATCTTGGTTGCTTGGCTCTAAAACGATAGGTTCTTAAATGGTCCAATGAGGGGTCGGTGTCAGCGCCCAGGAATACACATGTGTGATTTGTCTTAGCCGCATATGGAATTAGGATGCCACTCTTGCGAAGAGCCGTTTCGGGCCCTGTTTTTAGACCACGATGCCCTGAATGTCCTAGACATGGCACGGTCTATCAGAGACAGTACCTACACCATTAGCGATACGGCTAGAAAACTGAATTCAACTGACCAAACTCTACAGTCAGGTAGAGTGTCATGTGTTGCGCATTGTCTTGTTGCATCATGAATCATTCATTGTAATAGTAAGAAAAAGGTGGATGGGAACAAAAGATCGGCAATGTGACTCGCAGACAGGTGGGTTAGGTAGCTTTCCCATTGGCGTAATTTACAAGTAGGGACTAAACTGAATATTGAGCTCGAGACCCACAGAAACGGTTAGCAACGTGAACTGCGAATCTTACCTAACTAACCTAACCTAGGTATCTCAAATAACTCATCTCAATACAATTGTTTGCCGGGCGTACCTTGTGGGGGCCACCGTCCGTTGTACAGCTTCATCGTCTCTTCTCTAACTATCAAACGACTCGGCTCTCACAGATCCCCTTGAAACTCAAAACTTCAAACTATGTATTATTGTACTCATTGACAACGATGGTGATAATCTCCTTACACGCACATAGGTAGGCATCCCGAATTCCGAAAACAGATTGTTGGTTGCGCAAATATCCTAGGTTAGATCTTCACTACAGTAAACCACCTACATAGTAGATCAACTACGGGCGCTTAGAAGCCTCAAGGATCCCAGCTCTAACCTCCAATCACCCCTGAATACGGCAATGTTTCTATGCCTTAGGTACTCAATCAATCCAGTCCCCTAATCCTGCATTATGTCTTAAATACCTATGCCGGGTCTGGAACCCTACAAAGGTGGCAGAGGAGCAGAAAAAGACTGCCTAGTCTCGCTAAACAAGGCCTTATAGGCATCACCATCTCATCATGCCACTACTATAAAATATCCCATTTTCCGCTTTGTTTGCTATCAGGCCGTGACCATCATGTGGCGACACATGTATTCCTCACGTGCGAGCAATTTTCAGTTGGAATCTCCAACACGAGCCCGGTTGTCAAGTCGCTCAGCATGGGCTAAACCGTTGATCGTAATACCTAGGTCTGCACCGTCTACATCGAGCTTTCGGGATCCCGAGACTCCCGCGTGTTTAGTTGTTTAGTGGCAATCGGACTTTGATATCAGTGTTGGATGTTGTTGGCTGCCCATCCGGTCACTAGCGTGTCGCTAGCATATCGAGTAACAATGACGAATACAGATCTCCTAGAGGCTATTAGGGGCCCGCTATGTAGCTCGAGCAGCTCGAGGCGAAGCCACAGCTCAATGCGAATTCACAAACGTGCCGCAATCAGGAAATCAATATGTAGCACGATATACGTATGTGCGACTTTCGCTTTCGTGGGTAGGAACTGAGTACGTGTTTGCGTTACCCCTGACTTCATCAAGAGTTCCAGATTCGACATGCGAGACAACGACTCAGATAACGTTATCGAAATTTAAACATGTTTCCCAGGATACCGGTAAGCATGAGGCTATATTGTTCGTCTGTTCTAGTAATTTTCGGCTGTCTGTATTCCGCCGACAATTGAGGACGCTTGCTTAGTATTCCACAACTCCTATATTCGGTATATACGGCTAGGTTAGATTTCTAGTTTCTGAACTAAATTCGGTCTACTATCTCAAAGACGCTAATACAGCTAATTACTTGGATACTAGACCAACGGCTCTACTGTTTCGAGCACTTTAAGATTCGAGAAGCCTAATAAGATCTACTTGGACTTCTAGGGTTGTGGAGGTACTTCGTGGTATTTGGAAGAACCCCAGCACTTCGCACGCCCACCATATGCAGGCGACTCTACTCGCATTCCTAGAATGGAAATTCATGAGACGACACAAATAGGCTCTGTAAGGCAGTGCTGTGCACTAGTTCCAGAGCTATCGTGGACCATAGTCAGCCGATTCGTGGCAAGGGACAAAGCCCAGATGAGTATTTGTCAATACCCAGGCCAATGGCACGCAGAGCAGTGACCGGACAGCAGCAAGGCTGGCGGAAGTGCCAAGGACGCCGCAGGCACGGCACGCGGCTTTATGTGTAGGACAAACATTCGCGACCCAAAGGTCTGTCCTCGTCTCAGTTTTATTGTTGATTGCACACCGCCTGGTTGGCCGTGGCATTGCAACACCTGTCAAGAGGCAGATAGGCATACAGATCATTAGACGTTCTCTATGATTCCGTAACCAATGTTCCGTAAATTCTTGGTTCACCGTGTTCACCGACCCCGCCGATGGAAAATTATCGTAAGTTATAGCAAAATAGGTATCATCAAAGGTGGGACAACAAGAAACCCCTCCATCGCATAAGCCTGCTCTATTGAGAGCCATGAAGTCATTCATTGCCGGTTAGTGATGCTGATCATATAACGTGGACAATGCTTCGATTAATATCGTGAAATCATAGGTTAGGGAACACTATTTTTCTTCGGACGATAAGTATTACACATGAATCAGGATAAACCAACTACTCGTAGACCTCGGAAAGACTGAATTTCGGTATCTGCCTAACTTAGGTTAAATGCTACTATGTACCTAAGTACCTAGGATTAGGAATTGAGTTAACAAAGGCAGCAAAAGTACGAAGTAGAGGAATGTCTAGTTCCTTCCCCAGGTTGCGCTCGTCACCCCGCCAGGGATTTGGCATCGTCGAGAACCCCCCAGCCCCCGCCGTAGGCCCCACCATCCCCGCGGTCGATTGGGACCGTTCATTTACATCTTTGCCAGCTGACTGGCTGTTCCCTTCTCATTCTTCTCAATTTGGTAGGTAGCGTAGATTCGTACTCTACTACTCCGAATCTCACCACCGGTTAGCCACGTACCCGAACCCGAACTCTAGGGCCCCGTCTTTCACGAGCTCGTTCTGCACCCCATATTCCCCGAAGCGAACCTATCACGTCATTACATCAATCATCCGAGTAGCCCTTGTGCAACCGAATCATGGCTCCGACGCAGCTCCCGGCTTCCGGAAATCCTCTGTAAGTTGAAAGATCCCTCTATTACGCGTGTAGTGGCTGAGTCGTCTCGCCCTGCATTGCCTCTATGCAAAGAATCTGTCAGCATCCGAAGCTGCCGAGCTGACCAGATGGAAAATCTAGGGTTTTCTTCGACATCACAATTGGCGGTAAGCGCTTACGAACCTATTCCCTGCATTAGCCTAGCCATAAGCTTGGTATTCCACGTCACGTGATCTTTGGGATACGACAACGACAACGACCTTCGCGATGTGATGACATAATAGGGTTCTAACCAGCTACAGGTGAGCCTCTAGGTCGAGTAACCTTCGAGCTCTTCAAGGATGTCGTTCCTCGTACGGCGGAGAACTTCCGCCAGTTCTGCACGGGCGAGTCGAAGAACAGCCGTGGCCAGAGCCAGGGCTACAAGGGATGCAAGTTCCACAGAATCGTATGTCCCCCTTCGCCGCCACCGAGCAGTGAGCGTGGTTCTAAACGGTTATAGATCAGCAACTTCATGATCCAGGGTGGTGACTTCATCAACGGCGATGGCACTGGAAGCACTGTAAGTTGACACGATGGAATTAGTAGGGGAAAATACTAATAACGTTCCTCTTCAAGTGCATCTACGGCACCAAGTCATTCGCCGACGAGAATTTCGATATGAAACACACCCAGAAGGGCCTCCTCTCCATGGCCGTAAGTTCTTGTCTCTCTTTCCGGCTTCTCTTCCCGTAGCTTTACTAATAAGAGAACAGAACTCTGGCCCGAACTCCAATGGATCGCAGTTCTTCATCACCACGGTCCCTACTCCTCACCTCGACGGCAAGCACGTCGTCTTTGGCAAGGTCGTCGATGGCATCGATGTGATCGAGAAGATGGAGAAGACTAAGACTGGCCGGCGCGGACGAGACATCCCGGACATGGATGTGGTGGTAGCCCAGTGCGGCGAGATGTAATGGACTGGCTAGGCAATCGTCAGTAATACTTCAGGAGGGGGGCGGATGTACGTGCTATTACAAGAATGGCCCCTCGAGTACTCTAGAGGCGTTTTACTCTAGCATGCATATTATGCCTATGTAGATTGTCGTTTAAGAGCAATCAAGATGCACAATCAACCCATATATCGTGTCCTTTCAAGGCCCGACCCATAAAACCTTCCGAGTCTGACCATCCTCGCCTGGTGTCATTTAAGGGTTGAGCACATTCTCCATCACCTCACAGCGCCGCTCGTCGAACCCTCCGGCGAACACACAATGATCCCTGTGCCCCAGTAGGTTCTCGCAGCAATGGAAGACGAAGGATAGTTTCTGAGGCAAAACGTCGAGGAGGGCCCTGATCAGATCCGTGGCTTCGTCCGTCGATATAGGGAAAAGCCATGGCCGTAAGTATTCGTCCCTTGCTCGAATCCCCGCTAGCGTCTCCTCCAGAAACCTGCCCTCGGGGTCCTCGAAGACGTCCGGAAGGCAGTTTATGAGCTGCGTTATGACGGTAAATATGAACAGGCGCATCTTGCTCAGAAAAAATCATGCGTCGCTGTAGGTGATGATAGAAGCCGGCTGCTACGCTTCGCGCAGGCTATCGGCTATGTTGTCGACGAGAGGGAAGGGCCCACGTTGGATAGAAGCCTTCCGGACGCGTGCGAAGCAACATGGATATCCGAACGGGATCATTCAACCACTCCTTGACCGCGAGAAGGACCACGGGAAGTTAATAGCTTGCACGTGCGTCTTGCGTCAGCCTGGTATGCGCGTCCAGCCCGTCATTGACATCCTTCAGGTAGTCCTTGAAGCGGAGGGTGATCCAACAGACTTTTTCAAAGTGCTTGGAAGTCAAAATAGCCACCTGGTTTGGCTTCTTGTTCTCCTTCTGGAAGAAATCGTAGTACGCGAGGGCGATGAATACCCGACGAATTCTCTCAAGACCTCGAGGAAGAAACAGCTGGGAGTACACGACCAGCTTGGTGCTGTGGACATATATACTAACTGCCGGATCCTCCAGAATGCCTTGGGCCATTAGCATCTCCTGCGAGTGCGAGTATCTGTCTTCGTCCTCAGGGAAGCTTGTCTTCAAGTTGCTCACAACCCGAAGAATCCAGTTCTGGTCTTGACAGGCGATCCCCTTTCTTGCCTCCAGCAAATCAAAGGCTCCAGGCCAGGTCTCTCGCCCAAATAAGTTACCCCCGCATCTGCATATTCTATTTCAGATGCGACTTCTCCGGCACTGACAAGAGGCGGCTCTTCGTTAACATAGCCATCTGCATTCACCTTTCGAATCTTCGGGGTCAAGTTTTCACGACAGGCAGGACATCTTCCTAAACCAAGTTTATAGCAGAGTTGAGTGTCTGCACCCATTTTTACAGTAATAAAGCTGTGCGTTGGGCTCGTATATGATTTTGACTCGAAGCAAATAAGGCTGGAGGCGAGTCAAGATTAAGCTCTCCCGCTTTCTGGAATCTCTGAAAGGACATAAGGCGTTGTTCAGCGTTATTCCTGACAGGAATATGTACACGCGACTACTAGCAAGTGTCATATCTTCCATCGTAAAGGTAATCTACCTGACTACCTATTGCAAACGAGCAAATAAGCAAACAAGAGTCTTTATTCAAGCGGCTGACCTGGCCATAGGCTTCCGTGGATTACAGAAGGCGGAATAACAATTTTAAAAAGCATTCACTAATATAATCAGCGACATTCATTACGTCGGGAAGAGCACCAATATTTACGACAGCCGGAAAATGAAAAGGTGTATCGTTAACCTATACGCCGAGTTCTCCGAGATATAAGTCATTCTATGAAGTGGTACCAATCACCTGGAAGACGCTTACTCACAGCATTTGACGCGAAATTTTACGACGCCAACCTCCAGAAAAGAGTTGTGAAGATACAAAGACTCGTGCAGCAAGTCAACCGAGAGACAGTTTTGACGACCCAGGTGGAGGGTCACCAACTGCTCTCAGGGTTAGGCATATCCAAACTCTGCGAATCTCCATCAGGCTAACGGCGAGGCGATCAAAGACGGTTAGAACAGACCCCTTTGTCCTTTGCCCACCCCCCTGTGTGGCATAAGACGACTGAATCGTTGCTAACTTGGCAAAGGGGAGTGGAAAGCACTGATACTCTCTTCGATAATGGACTCAGCTCGTCTTCTGGTGGTCATCTAAACACCCACAAACTAGAAGATGTTTTGGTCAACCAGACACAGGAACGACTCATGACAAGAGACGAGTTGTACATTTGAGAGGATTCGCTCAACATCTGGCGGCTCAGTCTTCAGCTGCTAGTGGCGCTTCCAGGCCGACGGCTATCCCACAAGATGTCCAATCCCTCCATTCATGAACCCAAAGTAGGGAGTCTCGTTTTCTCTGGATCATGGGTCCCGATGAGGACCCCGAGAACAAAGCTCTCCAAAGACTGAGCAAGCAGGTATGCACTAGCTTCTTGGCAGCTGGCCTATCAGTAGTATGCTTTTTCCGACGAGACTACTATAATTTCCAATCGGGGCTCCCTCCACATGACGGCGTTATAGCCCTTCTGTGCAGTCTGATCAAATAGTTCATCGACTTGCTCCCTGCGCAGTTTCTCGCTACTTCACAGCTGGCTCATGCTAGGCTCTAAGGACTCGACGGAAGATTCTCAAGTCCAGACTGCACTAAGTATCCTTGAGAGCCTCATGGAACAAGCTCCCCCGCGCTCGTCTGCGTTATCGACGGCATGGAACGCTTGGAAAGCCGCGAGACGATGGAGAGTATTGCGCTGCTGGTAAATATGTTGCGAAACCATAGCTCGGGGCATATATTCAAGGGCCTGTTTACCACCCTCGGGAGCAGCTACGTTCTTGGCAAGAAGATGGACCTAGGGGAGCGTGCGCAGCACTTCAAATGAGAGATAGCTCGTCTCTTCCGGGGCAGGCTAGTATCAATATGCTCTTCTAGTATCTGCGTCGATAATTAGTTGGCGGACTGAAATAAAATTGGGCCGGGGGCACTTAAAAGGGATACCTGATAGAATACAACTCCCGCGGTAATTGGCACAATGATATCTTCTTGAATTTGACGAAGTAACGCACAGTGATAGGAACTTATACTTAAGTAAATGGCCTGTATGAGTTGTTCGCGTACGAGAAGGTGGGCGCTGGCGAGAACTTGAAGGTTGCTACCTACTTGAACATCTTTTCAACCCTAATGGCCATGGGCAAGAAGACCGCCGATATGTTTATAAAGTAGGTAGAAATCTGGCCTTAGTAAATAAAGCCAAGTTCACCCTCGTCCTTCTCAGGAATTATACATTCACTAGGTGCCTTAGGTACCTATAGGTTAGGTAAGGGAATAAGTTGAGCTACCTATAATATATTCGATAGCTAAGTTCCTAAAAACATAGTGCTTCGATGCACTAAATGCCTTGTAATTCAGCTGTTGCTGGCCCCTGCCAGCCTGTAAAGTAGTAACACTTGGTTAGCGGATAAGTGCGCTAAGATTCAGGAGATATAGCGCGCTCAGTCGCCATTGGACAGCTGAAAAAGCCCTATGAAAAAGATTTCTGAGCGTCTTTCGCTGTGACTGATTGAATTTGATTGGAAAAGGCCATTCCCGTTAGTTACATTTGAAAATATAAGCAAATATATTAGCTTGAAATATTTGGTTTTAATTTTGAGCTATAATTAAATTATTTTAATAAATTTTAATAAGATAATTGAAATTTAAAAAAAATCCCGTAAAATAAAAAAATTAATTTTAATATTTAAATTTAAAAAAAATTATTTATATAAATTTAAAAATTTTAATTATTTATTAATTATAATTAAATAATTAAATTATATTTATATTATTTAATAAATTATATTTATATTATATTTTTATATTATATTAATTATTTTTATATTATTTAATTTAATTATTTTATTATTATATATAAAATAATATTATTTACGTAATACGTTTTTTTTAATTTTCGTACGTAATATTTAATTTTTATATATCATATCCCGCTATATTTATATTAATAATTTGTTATATAAATATATAGCAAAATTATTAATAATTATATTTTTAATTATTTAATTAAATATAAATTTTAATTTATTAAAATTAATAATTTCGATAATTTCAAATAATTATAATTAAATAAAATTATTACTTTTTAAATCGCAAAATTAACTAAAATTATATTAAATAAAATAAAAAAAAATAAAAATTCTAATATAAATTATATTATTATACGATAGCTAATTCTTATATAAATTCAATTAAAAAGTTAAATCTTAAAAATCTAAAAGTCTAAATAATTTTAAAAAGCTTTTTACTAGGATTATTAATTTGATATTTCAAATTTAAATTTCAATTGGAATTAACTATTATATAATAATGTAATTTATATTAGAATTTTTATTCTTTTTTATTTTATTTAATATAATTTTAATTAATTTTACGATTTAAAAGATAGTAATTTTATTTAATTATAATTATTTAAAATCATTGAAATTATTAATTAAAAATATCCTAAATTTTAATTTATATATTATTAAAATTAAATGGGATTTATATGTAAAAATATTAATGCGAAAATACGATATATAAAATTTAAATACTACGCACGAAACTTAAAAAAAACATATTATGCAAATAATATTATTTTATATATATTATATTATTTTATTAATTATATTTATATTATATATTTTTATTATTTAATTAATTATAATATTATTATATTATATTTTAAAAAAATATAAATTATATTTTATATTATAATTATATTATATTTTAATTATATTATATTATTAATTAATTAATATATAAAAAAATAATATTAAAAAATCTTTATAATAAAATAAATATAATAAATTTAAAAATAAAAATTTAAAAATATTATTTTTAATATATAAATAAAATAAATAAATAATTAATTATTATATATTAAAAATTTATTTTATTTTTTAATATTTATTAAAAAAATTTTAAAATTAAAAATTATTTTTAAATTCGGATTATTTATTATAATTATAATTTATTAATTTAATATATAATTTGAAAAAAAAAATATAAAACGAATTTATTTAAAATTATATAAATAGGTTTTTTAATTAAAAATATTATATAATTATTTTTACGTTTATTACGCCTTAAGAATTTTAAACGCATAACTAGAAATTTTAAATATATAAAATAACTTTAATTTTTTCCTTAGATAAATTTAATAATTATTAATTATAAAATTTTATTTATATTTAAATAATTAAAATTAATTTTTTATATATTTATTATAATTTAAATTATTTTATTTATATTATTATTATTTTTAAATTAAAAT